>PVJX010008648.1:0-64424 GCA_004027295.1 Dolichotis patagonum
TCTGGTTCCAGATGAATTTTAGGAGTGATTTCTCTAGATCTATGAGGTATGTTAGTGGTATTTTGATTGGGATGGCATTGAATCTGTATAGTAATTTTGGGAGAATGGCCATTTTTACAATGTTTGTTCTTCCTATCCATGAACAGGGTATGTCTTTCCATTTTCTGAGGTCCTCTACGATTTCCTTTTTCAGGGTATTTTAATTTTCACTGTATAGCTCTTTTACTTCTTTCGTGAGATTTATTCCTGAAAGAAATAAAATGGCATACAAATAGGAAGGGAGAACGTCCAATAATCTGTTTGGTAATGATATGATTTTATATATAAAAAAACTAAAGAGCTCATCAATAGACTATTGATACTGATAAATTTGGTAAGGTAGTAAAATTCAAAACAACATACGAACCTTAGTAGATCTTCCATAGATCATTAAAAATTTACTGCAGAAGAAGTCACAAAAGCAACACCATTCATAACAACTACAAAAAATAAAATACTTAGCAACAAAAAAAATTCCTTCTTAATTTTACATTTTATTAAGAAACTTAGGAAACTGACTAATTTAACACAAGGGAATCTTCCCTTTTCGAAACCTCACCTAGGAACTTACATCCTTAGTTCTTTTGCTATATTTATTTATTATTCTGAGACAGGGTCTTGTTAATTTGTCCAAGTCTGTGGTCTTGCAATTGTGCTCTTCCTGCGTTAGCCCTCTAGAATAGTTCAATCACAGGACTGTGCAATTACAGCTGACATGCTAACATTTCTTTCAAATCGTAGTTCTTGTTATGATCGCCAAGTCTGACCTGTTTCATTTACATCTCTTTCTTCCCAATAACACAGTTAGCTTTAGATTTTTTTGCCACTGTTTTATATTTAACGGAAGTTGTCTCTAGTGTTAGGAAGAGAGCAAGAACAACTTGCTTTCCTCACTTCTGGTTTTTCTTGATTTTCTTTTCTCCCCTATTCTTCTTTCCTTCTTTCTTTTTTTCTTTCGACTAGATTTTATTTTATGTAAATTTTACAAGGAAGGAGGAAGAAGAGGCGCTAAAGAGGTTAAAAAGTATTTGCGATGTGTTATGTACATGTGCCAACTCCCCACAAGAACTGTAATCATGATGTAATACAAACATGTACAAAAAAATAAAAATACAATAAAGAATGTATATTCTGACAGTTTCAGAGAAAATGTAAAAAAAAAAGATATTTCTCGCTTCTAACATGCAAATTAAGATGACTGTAAAATAACTGAAAGTAAAGAGCCATTTTATTAATATTTTTATTCTAATGTACTAAGGCTTTAAATTCACTCTGTGCTGAGCATAAAGTAGCATGTCCTTGGGAGAGAGGAGTGTGGCTCACACGGTGGCCTCTTCCCCAGGGGATACTGATTTATGGTACCTTTCTGGGTTTCAAAAATTATGAAGCTGATTTTTACTATGCCTAGCTCTTAGATAAGGAAACTTAGTCAATTGTGTAAAGAAAAAATCTTGATTAATAAGAATGCTGATGTAGAATATGAGCTCGGCCTCTTAAAAGACAATGTCAACGGAAATCTGACATTATAATTACATTATACTTTGCTATCTTCTAGAAAAACATATATCAACAATTTGTGCTTTTCTGTAATACAGAGATGCCAGATGAATATATAAGCTTTGAACACTAGTAGGACAGAAACTCTAACTCTTGTGGATATTCTTGTTTCTTCACATCTCACTTGGTGTCTGGCATGCATTATATGTGATGCAAACTGCCATGCTATAAGTGTGAATGAATAAAGGTATTCATGTAAGAAAACAAAATGAGTGACATTTACACTTGCCGCATACTGTACTTACGCAGTGAAGAAGCCACCTGCATCCTTATTGGTAGTGTAATTGTGCAAGGTCAGGATGGATACAACTGCCAATCTAAAGTAGAGATGATACCAGTTTAATTCTCTAGAATGTGTAGAATTTCATCACATACCTAACAAGTTAGCAAAGGGCCAATAGTTGGGAGTAGGTAGCCTATGGAAAGAAAATAGATTACTTTTTCCTAAAAAGTTAGAAGCAGAGTTATCCTGATCTTTAGAAGGTTTATTTATGAAAATAGAACTGTAAAACAAGCAGCTTATTATTTTTACTAGCAGCCTCCAAGTCTTCTTGAAGCAGCAGTGTGTTGGCCGCCGTGATAGCACTATTTGTAAAGGGCGTGCAGAATGCTTCTCTCTTGTGCATAGTTAATGTGGGTGAGATTTTACAGTTGCACATTTTTACACAATATTTTCCATCTTTTTCCACTCAATGCACATTACAGATGTTAGCTGGAGTGATACATGGGTTAATAGAAGACATCTACTGTATTTTCTGAAGTGTTTTAATTGTTTCTGAAATTTTGAGTCTCATTTTGAAAGCAAAATGGTAAGAGTGCATGAGTGTTTCATTAAGTTACACAACTGTTTAGATCTCAAAATGTTCCAGAATAAAATACAGGAACTGAACTTTTATTTCCCCAGCTTACATCCCAAATCATGGAGCCAAAAAATGACAGGATACATTTCAGTGCTGTCTCTTCACGTGACTGTAGTTAAGAATCTGTCTCTGTTCCAACAATAAATTCAACTTAGAGTGCCTGGTATTTCTGCTGGTTTCACTACAGAGTGAGAGCATAGGAGGGGAACATCCAGTGAGAATTGGTTAGGTCTTTGCAAATAACCAACCAATCCTAGAAGGAACTCATTACTGCTAATCCCTGTATTTAAAGGATTTTGTTATGGAATGGAGAGTGCACTTACTTCTGCTTCTTAGTCAGTTGGGTTTGATTAATGGAAATATTGATAACCAAAAAAAAGAAGGATCTAATCTATCATGAGTCTGACATAACTTTCCTCATTAACCTACCAGAGTTCAAAGCAGAATTTCCTGAAAGGAAGCAGAAATCTTGTCTTCTGGTTTATAGTTGAATGTTCATATGGTATGCATCACTATTCACTTTCCTTAAACTTGCCTGGGGAAGAAATCTCCTTACATAGGGTTAACTTTTAAAAGGCCCTGCTGATACATGGTTAATTCTCATCTTGCTAAGATCCCCTAAGGTATTCCTCGGAGGTTTCAATATTTGGCATGTGTCTTCTATAATTAAGCAGCAAACCTAAAAAAAATACTGGTAGGATTTAGGCCAAGTTTCCCACAGGGAAAATTTGCTTGATGCTGGTCTGAAGAAATGAATGTTGAAGATGATGGTGTCAGTTGGAGATGTAGCAAGAAAAATATATTGACTTGCCTGCATTTATTTCTCTGTTTTTCTTTAATCATACCGATTGTGATCCAATCTAACTGGGGTAATAATAAACAAATACACAAACACAAATACTACAGAGATAGATGAATGTCAATAATGAATATTCTAGATCATTGTTTATAAAACTAAAATAATATATTGGGTATGATTCATTTATAACATTCAAGGTCTGATGATCCAAATACTAATGGGCATTAATTTAAATGTAAATATGTTAAACAGGTCACATTAAATTATTTCTATTACACAATGACAACCAGAAAATATCACGGTGACACCTGTGCTCTGGTAACTGTTGTGTACAGTTCCTGAGGGCATTAATAGGGAGGGTGAGAGAAGCTAGGTGGCAGGTTTAGTTTTACTGAAATAATGAAAGCAGAGATACAATTGTTATGACCTGTTATGACGATGCCCTTTTGGATGTGTGTTTAACTAAGACATTGTCAGATGATAATGTAAAATGAATTGCATGAAATGGATTTGTCCATGAATTGTTTGTACTGATCTTGGAACAGAGGAGGTAGAAGCTCAAATGAGAAGTTTGAAAATAATAGTGAGAGGCCAGAAACGTACATCTTTCTGAATTTCAGTAATTGCAAAGGTTCTATTTCTTGATTTCTCCACCTGCTATTGGATTGCTTATTCTCTAAGACCTTATTGCAAATGAATACTTGCAAATGGAATTTATGTTCTTCTTATCATAATAGTTTCAGCTTTTTCAATGTGCACCTTTTCACGCTGCACCAGGCCTTTGTTTTCCTGCTCAGGGAGTCAGCACCAGCATTTTTCTTTCTGAATAATGTGCAGAATTAGAGTGCTGACTTGTTCATAAAAAGAAAAGCCTAGCTAACAGAGTGGCACTATCCAAACCCCAATATTTTATTTTTCCAAAAGTCTTTTATCTTACTTTGTCAGCAAACTAAAACCTCTAACTTGGCAGTGTAACATCTTTGATGGCTAGTTTTGCTGGTAGTGTTTGTTGTCATGATTGGAGGAAAATATGTGACTCCCACAGCTAATGGGAGGAAACTTATAGGTGTGGTGATTGGCAAATGATACTGTAGGCCCTCTGTTAATTAAAATCCAAGTGGCATATTGGCAAATTTCTCTTAACCAAGAAATGAAGCACAGAAAAATGAATCGGTTAAAAGCAGAATCCACCTTGGAATCGATGTGTTCATACTTGATAGTAGTTGGATGAATTGTGGTAACAAGGATCATTTTTGTTGACAACAGCTAGAAATACAACAGATATATTATTATAATTAGGATCAGCATCAAGTTGGATTATAATAGGGCCTTTCTTGGAGAAATGGCACAGTGTCAAATTTATAGTCACTAGCTAAATGAGTCTCTTGTATCCTTGACAAAGGGACAAAAACAGTTCCAAATGAAAACACAAACAAAGAATCCTGGTTTTTATATTTCCTGGGTTTTACTCAGGGTCCTATTTATCACACACCAACACTCGCTGCTTTGAGGAAACATTATCCTGCCAGCGTCACACTTTTCAATGTGCCTCTCCGTGGTCTGCATTCTGCATACATTTCCTCAGAGAAGCCTACACTGCAACTTGACTCAAAATCTTTTCTGCTACAAAATTAACCTCAAAGCATCCATTTTCCCCCTTATAGGTAATTGCTTGACACGTGTGTCTACAAAACTTTCATATACATTTATTCTGGGGTACAGGTGCATCAACAGTCTTGAATCATTATTAGGAGAAATATCCTTCTTTTTGGAAAGTAGTTCTGCCTTTTCATTTCCATATGTCTAAAATTGAAGGATGTGGATTTCTGGGAAGCCAGATGTCAGGAAGACGTATCTGTGATGTGTATATAAATAAAAGCTTATCTTTGCCTTGTTGTGATTCCAGCCAAATATGTCATCCTGGAAATCATGTGGAATTTGCATAGGCTGGGAACTACAGCGTGTGTTTGAAATCCTCTCAAATACCTCTCAAAAAACATCAGGAAGCATGCACTGACCATGTCTCCAGTAACTGGCCTGTGTTACTACATTCAATAATTTTTTTATTTTTGAACACAGAGCATATTCATCTGTAAGAGGAGACTTATATGGAAAGGATTAGATGGATGAATGTGAGATTGTGTGTATATCTACTTCTTTGGGGCAATTTTATAAATGAAATATATTTCCTAAAAATCATGTGAGTATATTGTTACATATATTTTAGGTTTTGATTGACACAAATCATCTGTACACATTTATGATGTACACTGTGACATTTCAGTTTACGTATCTGTTGGGTAATGATCAACTGCAGGTAACTAAGATATTTATCACCTTACATTTTAATCATTTCTTCATAGTGAATACATTCAAAATTCTCTCTTCTAATTACTTGAGACATATAAGGCATTATTGTTATTATAATCACCCTGCTGTGCCACAGAACAACAAAACTGATTCCTCTTATATAACCCAATATTGTTCTATTTGCCATTTCTTGTGTATGCACTTTCTCTTAAATTTATGGATCTCTGCTACTATTAAAGCCATTATGCAAAATGATAATTTTAAATTAAAATGTCTACCATCACTTAAAATTGCTAAAGACTGGTTTATTATTCATTTTCACCTATAAATGCATATAATATAACAAAATGACAGTAAGCTTCTAAAAATATGAAATGGCAACAATTCTTTTATACTATATGTAAGAACATTTACTTTTAAATATCTCAGTATATGAAGTAATAATAACTATCTCCTTCATTTCTAAAGATTAGAAAACCAAAACTTAGAAAATGTTTATTTGACAAAATGCAAAGAATTAATGAAATTTGGAGACAGCGTGAAACAAGTGTTCTGGCTCAAGGCAATTTGAGTCCAATTTTTTTCTCTGCCATTTTTGTGAACTTCCAATAACCACATTTAATTTTTACAGAAAACATTGAGGTTTGCATAAATAAATGATCATTTTTACATAAGAAAAAACTGAATTATACAATGTGTGAATTACAGAAGCCTGCCAGCTCAGTCCTGTACTGGTAATGTAATGGATGTCTCTTAAAATAACAAAATTATGATAAGCACAGACATGGAAATGATTATCATTTCTTGTGATAGCAAACACTGGAGAAAGTATTTTTATCTTCCATTTAAGGAGAAATAGTTACTATGGTTTTTATACCATATGAATGGTATAAAAATGCTTCACTTAACAAAAAAAAACTGAATGTAACTTTCTTTATTCAAAGTAATCATTACAAAAATTAATGTCTTTAGTAAGAGGGTGAAGATGAACTTTTAAAAGTCTGGTGAATACTATTTTTGTTTTGAATTGTGACTTCACAATGGAATTCGCTGAAAAGATTTTTGGAAATACTCTACCACTATCTCCACCATATCACTCTGGCACGACCCTAGAGGGCTATTCTTCAAAGCTAGAAGATAATCCGGAGACATGGTTCCTGTTTTGTTTATCCCTCACGTTAACCCAAATATATATTGTTGGTTTTAGCCTGAGACTAGGACAAGTTATATGATTTGCCTAAAGAGATAGTGATAAGTGTTCAGAACAAGTTAGAACTATTCTGTATTCAAAACTATTAACTCTACACTACTATCTGCCAAAACAAGGTTATAAATAGATTCCTATGAAGATGATGTCTCCTAGAAACAATCATTTAATAAAGATATTTCTGAATTTAACAACATATTAAGTAAAATCTTTGACTATATTTGATACCTTATTTTATGTAGATCTAAAATGTCCCTCAAAAGCTTAGTATGTTTAGAAATGGGGCCCGGTTGAAGACAATGGGTGGCTCGGTATGTGACCTGTAAAGCTGAATTCTTGTCTCTGGCTTCTTCACTCTGTCTGTTTCCTGGCTGCCTCAGATTGAGTAACTTTTCACAGCCATGCCTTTCTACCATGGCACTTCTTCCTCGAGGCCAGTCTGCTGTGCACTGACTGCCTCAGGAACATGAGTCAAAGGAAGCCTTTTCTCCTTTAGGTTGTAGATAGCAAGTATTTTGTCTTAGCAATAGAAAAACAGACTAACACAAAAAATTCATCCCAAGAGTGGGATGGTTGCAATGACTGTACCTGACCATGTGATTTAGAAGCCTTTGGAACTGGTTTGCAAGAGGAATTTGGAAAATTGTGGAGCTTCCTGCTAGGAAGACTTCAAATAAGAACCTGATGGATGACTTTAGCAGAAACTCAGAAGACTAGAATGCTGATGGGAATTCAGATAAAAAAGGCCAGAGTCAAGAGGTTGCAGTTGGGAATAAGGAATCTATTGGCAGTATAAGGAATCTAGAGGTCACGTGTGTTTGTTATGCTCTGGCAGAAACTGTTTCTTCATTTTGCTCATGTCTGGAGACATTTTAGGAGGCTGAGATTAAGGTTATTAGATTAATTAACCAGGTGGAGCAAGGATTAAGGAAGCCCACTGGTAACACTGTTAAATTTTTTTTGTGTGTGTATGTGTGTACCCTGGATAGAACTCATGATCTTGACTTTGTGTGTACCAGACAGATTCTGTGCCACTGAGCTATATCCCAGCCTCTGCCCACTGTTTGTGTTATGGCATGGTAACTGCTGGTTGCTTTCAGCTAGATTTAAAATAAAAAGCCAAGGCAATAAGCAAAACCTAAAGATGTGAAAATTGTGCAGCTGAGCCAGAAAGGAAACACTTGTAAATTTGGGGCCAAGGAGAATGTAGTTGCTAACAATGTGATCACCATTGAAAGGAAGCTGAGTACTTTGCATCAGTACTGTAGGACACATATCTTGAAGGCCTTTCATGAAAAGACCAGACTCCAGCCATGGCAAGGTGAAAGGTATAAAAGGGTAAACTTCTAAAGTGCTCCAGGATATTCTGCTCATTCAGTGAATCCTAGGGAAATATTTCCCTGACTTTGGTTCTCTGGGCACTCAGAAGGTTCTGGAACCTCTGTCCAAGTAATTCAATCTATGGCTTGAACCAGGAGAAAAACCTTGGCTTCATTCCCAGGGTGCTGGTATTTTGGGCAGTCAGAATATAAAAGTTGTGTTGTCATGGAGACTTCTACCCAGACTTTCAAGGAAAGTCTGGAAGGCCAGGAAATTTGCCATTGAGAGGATGATATACATAGCTGTGTGTGAAGCCAAAACTGCCTGGAGATTCCTGAATGTCTGTAATTCTAGGAATGTAGACTGCCTGTCAAGAAAAGTTGTAGGCTGTGATTGGAAACTGCTGAAGAGAGAGGCTATAGGGTTTGCAACCAGCAAATGATAACAGTAGGTCTACTCAAGCCCTTTTGAGATCACGTCTTACTACAATCTTCCCTGGGTACTAGACATGGAACAATAGAATTTAATATTTGTGCTGTGCAGTTTCCATCTTTGTTGTTGTTGTTGTTGTTGTTGCTGTTGTTGAGTTCCTTCTATCCTCCTGCTCACATTTTGTGGAATAGAAGTGTTTACCCAGAGCCACTCTATGCGGGGAGTACTTAATGTTTGTTTGGTTGTTTTCATTTTTGTATGGCTTACTCCTAATAGCTTGTCTTTCTTTTTGCTTTCCAAGAGCACTCCTCAGGTGAAAATCCTGCAAGAAATCCTTATTTTACCATCTACTGATCTTTGATACTGACTAATAGATTCACTCATCCATTCATTCTGTTATTAAATATGACTCCAGTCAATATATGTGTCTGACACATAATGGGGAGGAAGGCGTGGCCCTGATGATCCTTATCACCATGCCAGACTCCTCTAAGTTTTCCCTAACTTCAGAAGTTCCCAGAAAATCCCATGCTCAGGCAAAGGCATGCTACTTTGCCTTTACTTATGCTTGACTTATTGCTTGGAATTATTTCCCTATTGTCCTCTTAGTTAAAATTCTTTAATAATTTAACTTTAAGCAGACTGTTCTAGGAAACTCTTTCTGATCACCTGTCCATGCTGATTCACAAATAGAGTACACATAGTGCTGTTTGCATTCAACTGAATTTCTGTGTGAATTTATTCATTTCTTATCTTCTTTTCTTCCACCAAACTGCAAGCTTCTTGAGTGTAGAGATACTGTTTTAAATATATATGCACATCAGTTTATAGAGCCATATGTGTTAACCATTAAATGCATAAATGAATGCAAAAGAGAAAATTAATCTAAAATAACACCTTGGATTCTTTTATCTGTAGGACTAGTTACCTAAGCATGCTTGTTAATTGGTGACTTCAACCTAGTTTTATAGTCTGAAGAATTAGAGACAGTGGGTTAAAGGAATCTTCCGATATTTCTGTGCAAGTATTTTCAAAAGCCAGTTTTCTGCAGGTTGCTTCAGTTGTGCTTTTGCAAAACTTAACTGCTACATGCTCTATTACATTATTAACCTTACTTTTTATATTTCTTTGGTATGATTAATTTTTATATTATCCAAAGTCTCATGAATTGAACAGATATCCATAAAGTGAAAACTACATAGGAATCTTAAATAATACAGATACTAAAAGGACCATCTTTGTGTAGTACTCCAGCCCAGCGATACTCTTTTTTTCTTAAATGACTTGAATATTAAAGTTATGGCAAAGCAATTTATCTCCATCTTTTTAAAGAAAATTCTCTCTTTATTTGCACACATGAACTTCGGCATGCAATGCTTGGCAAAATTTAGCTCCTGGCAAAAATAATGTGTTAATTATTATTTTTTTCTTCTCTACTTTTTAATAGGTACGTCTGTCACTAATGTCACAGCCACAGATGCTGATGACCCAGTTTACGGAAACAGTGCAAAGTTGGTTTATAGTATCTTGGAAGGGCAGCCTTATTTTTCCATTGAGCCGGAAACAGGTTTGTGGCTTAAATTTTAAATTCTGTTTATCATATTTTTGCTTCAGGGAAACACTTTCCTTGGGATTTGGGTTATGAAATGTTGCGGTGAAGCATTTCACTGCCTGCACCAATAATACTTGAATTTGTGCCATGTGGTACATGATCCCTGCATTCATTTAGATAGCAATTAAAATATATTGTTAAGCCCATGCAGAATTTCACCTTTTACACAGGTGGTCTAACAGCACACTTAATGATGGAATAAAAGAGGAAATTGTGCTTATGTATCAGACACTGTTAAATATCAGGTTTAAATGTGAATTTAGTTATTTGTTGGCTCTGCAATGCTTGATAACTTTTGAAGTTTCAAACTGTACTTTGATGCTATCATCTTATGAAGATGAGATGAAGGGACCAAGCGTGCTGTGCATGGTATGTGGAAATTATTCAGTGAAGGGAAGGTATTACTACATTTGCCATTAAATTCCTCATTGGAAGAGAGAGTATGGAGGGCTACACATTAAAGCTCTTGTGAAAATATTTTTAGGGCCAATATTAAACCCAACAAATATTTTGAGGTCTGATATTACAGATTTTACAGACCATAGAGTAAGTTATCTTAAAAAAATACAAAAACAAAATCTTGTTAAAAACTTTTGGAAAATAGCTTTGTAAATTACTAAATGTTGTAAATGAATAAATGAAGTTGTATGTTTTTAAATGTTTTAACTTAACCGTAATTAAGAGAGTATTTTTATTTTTCTAGGCTGTTTTTAATCCTGTGGGGTTTTATTGTGCTACATTTAAAATTATTAATACTAATATTGTTCAAATTACTAAGAGCAGCTATTAAAATGTGTCTTTTGTTTGTATTTTTCTTCTGTATCTAGTGATTTTGTCTTCAGTTTTCTGCACAGCAAACTTCAGTGTATTGGCACACAAACGTGTTTTTTGATTCACGAGCTTTCAGTATTATTTGGATAAATGCATATGACTTGTCTTTAAGTCAATTATTTAAATAATTTTTTTTGTTTTCTTTTTTTTTTTTTTTTTTTTTTTTTTTTTTTTTTTTTTTTTTTTTTTTTTTTTTTTTTTTTGTTTTTGCACTGGGGATCAAACTCATGACTTTTCGCTTGCCAAGCAGGCACTTATGCCACAAAGCTAAATCCGCAGCCCCTTAAGTCAATTATTAATTACATTTAAAATGTAAATTTTCTTCATGATTTTTTAATTCAAAAAATAAATTCCTCAGTCATTTAAAAGAGTGAAAAAATACATTTATACATAAATAATACTTTTCAAATTCAATTAAAATTGAATTTCAATTTACAAACAGAAAAATGTACTTGCACAGTGCTCTATTTAGGGCAATAATTATCTATTCTTCCTGAGCTAAGAAGGATGTCTGTTGTAAATTTTATCTCATCCCCCAAAAGGACATTGGAAAAATGGCAATGTAGGTAGTCAATTCTGCATTTCATGGGAAAAGAAAGTCTAGAGACCATATAACTTGACCAAAATTACAGTCATAGAGCTGAGAGCAAAATGCAGACTCACATCCAGGTCCCTAATTGCAGAGCTGTCAGATTTATCTGAACTTCACTCTTCATAGGTTATAATTACGGTGCAAGGGCTTCTGTAAGACAGCGATATATTAACTGCTAAGTTCCCTTTTGCTTCACAACCATTAGTTCACTGGTGCCTTTTTGTTCACCATTCCCAGCATAATATAGATATCAAGCCAGAAAGTATCCCTTGAACATTCACTGTGTGCCAGGCACTGAATTAAACATAGGGAGAACAAAAAATTACAAAGGCTAGCCTTAGCTCGCAAGTATCATACAATCCATTTTGGAAGACAGATTTTTTTTTAACATCAATAAAAGAAGCATGTTACTATCCTTTAAATAATTTAGACGTTAAGAATAAATTACTGTGGGATATAGTTAACTGAATGTTGTTACTTAGAAAATTTGGGAAATTTCAAGTTGTATTGATACAAACACTCATTTGCTTAATGAAATGCTGCCAGTTACATTTAATATTTGCATTTCAACCCAGCATAATGAGTCTCATCTCAAAACACACTCAATGTAGCTTTCTGTATTCCAATTTGACAGATATAACATTGTTTGATTCATATTCTAGGAAGACTCTTCTGACTTTATTTTGGATAATGTTATGGAGAGAAAAGATTCATGTACAATTCACAGAGTAGTTACTTGATAAATATGGAGCAAATAAAGTTGTATTTTTTCACTAATGCAGATTTGATGCAGTAGAAGATAGAGTCCATTCAATAATCTGTAGAGTCAGACTATATTTTTTAGGTAAAACATACAAGGGCTGATCAAAAAATAGGGCATGCGTTTAAAACAATTTATGGCAGTAAAAAGCACACTGCCGTTATCCCTCAAAATATTATCTCCTGCTTCACATATCTTGATCCCATCCATCTTGCCACTTTTTGAAGCAGTTCTTGAAGTCCTCTTTTGTGTCTTTAGTTGTGCTTTTGCAGATGCCTCAATTACTTAAAAAGATTCAAACTATCTACAACTACTTTTGTCAAATAAAAAGTCAGAAATGTCCTCACCCACTGCAGTCATTGTATCTGGTACTATGTGACTTGTGGTTCTTTTCCTGTCAAAGTGGCCCATGAAAGGTAAATATTTTGAATCTGCTCAGGATATTGAGGCACCCAGAAAAGTACAACTAAAGAGACAAAAGACAACTTCCAGAGCTGTTTCTGAAAGTAGCAAGAATGATGAGATATGTGTGTTCAAAATGAGGGAGACTAATAATAACAGTGTATCTTTCATTGTAATAACAGTAACATTCACCATATTTTTGATCATACCATACTGCATACATACAAATAAGAATATAAACGTTTTTGCATAAATGCCTGCATCTTCAAATACAAGCAAAAAGTGGTTAGTTCACACTGAACCTAAACAGGATTGTATGAAGCCTTCTTCTCTTGTTCCTAAAAATAATTTTGGATGTATAATGTACATGTGTTTGTGTGTGTATGTGTGGGCTTGAGTGAGTGAGAGAGAGAAACAATTTGAACTTTATGGAAACAGATGAAAAATACTAAGATATTCATATTAAAATATAGGAAAAATAGAGAGCATTTAACATTTGGAATTTTAAATTTGGGATCATGTGAAAATTAAATACATATTCTGGTGTTCAAAACGTGTACCAATTGCTTACCTTGGGAAGCAGATGATGAGATGGAGCTAGAAGTATAAGTGGTTTGGTGGGTTTCTAGGCCTGTGAAAGATAAAGGAGACAGGAAGAAAGCTTGTGCATGGAAGTCTGTCATATCAGATGCAGATCCGCTACTTATGCAAGGAAAGCGGAGACAAAGCAGGATGAAGTAATGCAAATCTGACAGCATATATCCAAGCTCTCCAGGATTTCTGGAGCCAACAGAGCCCTTAGAGGAAAACCATGCTGCACTGAACAGGCCAGGCTTTAGCAAAACTACTGTTCTTTGTCTTGGACTGGGATGTGCCTGGCAAGTTCAAACCTCATTTGTTTGTGCAAGCTGTAGACCTCTGTCTGTCTCAGTATGCAATTCTTGGGAAAAGAAAGAAAGAAAGAAAGATAGAAAGAAAGAAAGAGAGAAAGAAAGAAAGAAAGAAAGAAAGAAAGAAAGAAAGAAAGAAGAAAGGAAAGAAAGAAAGAAAGAAGGAAAAAGAAAGAGAAAGAAGAAAGAAGAAAGAAAAAGAAAGAGAGAAAAAGAAAGAGAAAGAAAGAAAGAAAGAGAAAGAAAGAAAAGAGAGAAAGAAAGAGAAAGAAAGAAAGAAAGAGAAAGAAAGAAAAGAGAGAAAGAAAGAGAAAGAAAGAAAGAAAGAGAAAAGAAAGAAAGAAAGAGAAAGAAAGAAAACAAATGTACTTCCTTACACTGTCAAATCAGTGAATGTCATGTTAAAACCAAAAACATGCAGGATTTATGTTGCTTAGAGAATAAAATGGTGGTGGAAACACCAGCAAAAAGAGTATCCTTATTTTAAAAATATATCACATGTATCAAAAGCATTAAGAATGCCCACTAATTTTGTCCCAAGAGCTGTAATTCTAATAACATAAAGAAAATTTATGAGAAAATTTTAAGGAATGAGTAGAGATTCACTATATGACCAAAATTACTAAGAAAGACTAACAAAATGATTCTTTATATGGGTCTGCCCTCAAATTCAAAAACTGATCCAATATAGTTGAGTCAGAAGATTTTGTCTGGATAACAGGTGACCTTACCCTATTTGGGACCATTCTCCAGTTTCTTTATACCAAACTGTACTAGCTGGATCTGCATTCTGTAGTCAAAATAAATGATCAGTACCGTGACAGGGAGACCAATATAGCATGCTAAGCAATGAGGCTGCATTTGTGATCTTTAAGAAGAGGAAGATTGATTATTGATCACTGTCAGAAAATCCTTGATGTGAGACTATGGGGGGGTATATAGAGAGGACAGAGAGAGAGAGAGAGAGAGAGAGAGAGAGAGAGAGAGGCTAGAAAATACTAACAAATTTTTATGTACTTTATTTTTTCTTGCAAGAATGCTACAAGCAGAACTCTCAACTTTGAAACAGATAAATTGTGCTCTCTCCTTGCTTATTACATTCCCACTTTATGGAATTATATTCTGTTGTAATAACAATGTCTCTCCCTCAGGGAGAGGTACTTCCTTTATTTCAGGTATCAACTAGCAACACAGAGACTTTTGGCTCTTTTCTGCTTATTTTCTTGTTTGAGCTTAAATAAGTCAGTAATTATCTTGTCTATTGACTTTTTATATTCTTAGATCAGTTCCCACAATGGACTGTATAGTCAAAGAAAAACAATGGGACCCGTCTAATTTTTGGATTTTTGTGTTTGTGTTTCACAGATTGTTTGACGCCTGAAAGTATACCAGTGGGTAGTTGAGAAAAAAGAAATAAGCAAGGAAAAGAGGGAAGGTCAGAAAGGGGTAAGGAAGGGAAAGCAGGAGGGAAGGAGAGGGGGAAAAGGGAGAAAGAGAGGGAGAAACTAGAACAAGGGAAAGATGAGAGGGAGGAAATAAGATTGAATTAATCTCAAGAAAAGCAAATTCTACATTCATAAGGAAGATGTAAGAGTATCTAGATAGAAAATACAGCTTGCCTTCCCATCTATATTTCTTTTATTGGTCACTCTGAAATAAATATTAATTTAAATATTAACTTTTAACTTAACATGGTATTGTTTGTTTGTTTGAGATTCATTTGGGACTAACATTCATCCCATTTCAAAATTGTACTTTATTTTTTGCATCTAGGTAATGTAGCACTGTTCTGCTGCTTGAAAACACCAAGATTCACTGGGTCAGGTTCACTGGTAGATACATGGAAAGGTAGAAGGGTTCAGGGGCCACTAAACAAGGAAATGAGAAGTATTAATGTATCTTCATATCCCAGAGATCATGTGGTACTAAAACTAGTATTAAAAATAGAAAAAAAAAACAACAATAAATATAAAATTAATTGTATGGTGCTCTATGTTTGATAAAGCATTAAACTAAACTACAGGAAAGAGAATAATGTGAGAATCATTCTGCTCATCACATAAAACTCTGTATCAAATTTCAACAACAGTAAAGAACAATCAATTCCTACACAACAGCGATCTCCCTTATTGAACACTTGCATTTTTTGACACTGTGTTAGTTGTATTTGCATGTGTTAAATGATTTAGGTTAAATTACTGCACATAATATTTTGGTAATAACTTAGTAATGCTATTTTGGAAGGTTATTCATGACATCCTAGGTTGCTGATGATAGAACAGTTTCTTACTTAATATATCTCTTATCTGAGGTGTTTAACCCGGGACTAACAGTGAATCTGTTCGATTCCATGCCCTAGTTTTTATACCTATCCCTGGACCTCTACTTGGCTTCCAAGCAGCATTTCGTAGCTCACGGCAGGGTATGCCAATGTTTTGGAAATGGACCTATAGAACTTGGGAGCAGGCCCAGGACTTCTTTATAGGTCGACTCTAGAAGTAGTGTAGTGTTGGATAAGATATGAGGGAGTAGTAATTGTAAAATGAATCAACAGTTTTTCTGAATAGCTTTTCTTATGGTTTTTCAAAGGCTGAAAATAGTTTATATGTGTTCTAAAAATGCTTCTTGTTGCTTTTTTTTCCCCTCGCCACCACCAATACCATATGTTTGCTTGCAACATTTTTGGTACAGACAGGGAGAAATGTGGCATTTACTTAAAAAGCACTAATTTGAGGACAGCAGTGAAAAAACAGTTGTAGTCCATCCTTGGTGATTGAAGACAAAAAGTCTAAAGGAAACACAAAGCAAGTGAATAATAAATGCTTAATTATCTCAGAAAAGCCTGCTAAAGTTTCAGGACAGTCCAAACTTTGCTCCTGGCAAGTGAGAGTATGAAAAACGACCTGCTTAAAAATAAACTAACTTAATTCATTGACCTTTTTTTGAAACTCAGACCATCTTTCTTTATTAGCTACAAATAACATTTGTCTCCATGAAACTTGTGAAAAGGAAATAAGAAAAAAATACTCCTTAGGATAAAAAAGAAATCAATGAAATGAATGGTTCTGTTTTAGAGAAATCAAGATAACACCTGGAGTCTTCTTGGAATGTCTTCACAGAATTGAGTCATTTTTATATCTTCTGTGACAAAGTGATAAATGGCAAACATGCAGGGTCTCCTTTTAATCAGGATTGCATAGATTATCATTTTTAATGCTAGGAGGGCTGGCGATAGAATCTGTTTAATACAAAGAAGTTTTCGAATGTATTCAGGCAGCCCAAGAATTCTGTGATATACATTGATAGGTGGAAGTAGGTGGATAGCTCATGTTAATTGCCTTTTAATCTAGTGACTGTGTGCTAGGTCACATTCTAGGCAGAGTGTGAAGTGTTAAATATGATAAATAGTGCAATTATATTAAATTTACAAATTGTCATAAAGAGAATGAAATTATACCAGTATTTTTCATAATATATATGATCCAGAGTTCATATTATAATCATGAAAGAAAGTAAGAAATATGAAAACTTGTAGGGAGAAAGGAAATAAAGAAAATCTTCATAAATCTAGTGATGCCAGAGAATGAGTCAAAAGGAAAGCTGAAGCTGGGCATAGTGGTGCATGCCTGTCATCCTAGCACTGGGGAGGCTGAGGCATGAGGATCTGTGAGTTCAGGACCAGCCTGAGTTACAAAGTAAGCTCAAGGCCAGGCTAAAATGCATAGTGAGCCCCTGTCTCAAAAAGAAAAAAAGAAAAGCAAACCGATAGCCATTTAATGAATGAACATTCTTTGGTAAGGAGATTGTTTAATGAGATCTTATAAACAACAACAAGAAAAAGTCAAAGTGTATGTAGTCAAAAAATAAATTGATTTTAAAGTGAAATTTAGAAATTAAATAGTTTTAACTATTTGCAGTATCAGAAAATTACACTTGAAAAGATTTTCTTATGTATGATAATCTTGGCCTAGAATTTAGAATTACAAATATTTGTATAAATTTGTGTATAACTTTGGAAGAATGCCTTTTATTTCTTGTAACAAAGCAGTTAATTTTTGTTAGCACACATTAATTGCACATATTAAGGGATTTTTATTCGTGTATGTATCATGTGTTATAAGTCCAATGGTAGAAACATTGGTAGTAATTTCATGTTATAATCATTCATGATATTGGAAACATATATATTCTTTGTTTTCGATCCTTACATTGAATGAGACAAACTATGCTATTTTTTGTTCTATTTCTGTGATGGGAAATTTCCACTTAGAATAACCTGATGCATTGTGGTAGACGGAAACATGCTTGAGCAGTGTGAAATAGAGTAGAATTATGTCTTCTAAAATTCTTGGATTTGAGGTTGAAAGTTTGAAATGCAAAAGTGACTTGGAGAGCAGGGCCCTTAGCTTTAACATTGACTGGCATCATTATACCACAATGGACCAAGTATCTCTTTCCATGTCAAATTCAGTTCCAATTATTAGGCATCTCAACCCTACAGCTGACTCACATTTAAAACTCTCAGATGACCCTGAGATCATGTCATCCCTTACAGAGGGTGACCAGTGGTGGGGAAGGGGCAGGATGGCTGATGCTGAGACATCTGGGTCTCAACCAATCCTCCTGGAAATTCTCAACATAAATCAGGCACCAGACTAAAGGGCAGGAGTATTTGGGAGGAAGTGAGGGTGGTTTTTTGCATTGTAGGGATTATTGTCCTAAACCATTCTCCCTCTAATTTCCATTTTCTTACATAGTACAAAGTTTAGGTGTTTATAATATTTTAAGGAAGAAAATGGGCAGAGGCATCCATTTCAAATACAACAAACACACACGCATGCCCACACAGACTCAAAGGAACCAAAGAGGAGGATAAAAAGTATCAGCATGACTCTGTGCTTCTTTTAGAGGAGCATACAGAAGAGGACAGCTGCCTTTCTCATGGCCTTTATATTTCAGGATGAGTCACTACAGGACACAAAGTAAAAGCTATATGAAGAAATATAGTATGTTATGTATTAGTCATTTTCCTGTTATTTAGACCTGGGACAGAACATCTGACACTGGTAATTTAAAGGAAAAAGGTCCCTTTGGGGTCATGGTTTTCAGAAAATATAATCCATGAAACCGTAGGAGAAACATCATGACAGAGGGCAGAAAGTTATCCTGCAGGAATGGTGCTCAGCCAATGAGAGTCAGGAGAGAGAGAGACAGAGAGACAGGGACAGAGACAGAGAGACAGCGAGAGAGAGAGAAGGGAAGAACTGGAGAAAAGAATGTATTCTTCAAGGTTATACTCACAGTGACAGACCGCCTAAATGATCCATTGTTGAGTACAAAGCCCCATAATACAGTCATGTGAAACATGTGAAATGTCAGGGAAATGTCATTTTTGATCTAAACTACTAAAGGGTTCTTCATGTCTTTGTGCTGTTGTTTAATCCTTAAACCAAATATTGTGATCATTTAAATATATTTCATTAAAGACAAAGATTATGAAAATTCTTAATTATGTGGCCATGGTCAGACAAGTGACAAATGCTTGGTTATATAAATTGCAATAAATACTTGTTGGACAAATTGATGGATGAATAAATTGATGGGTGAGTAATGAGAAACTAAAGTGATTAATTTTACTTGCTACCTAAATTTACAACTCATTGTGCTGTTTGACATGACCAAACTTAATGACAATGGTGATGAGGAGGAACAAAATTTAATTTTGAATTTCTAATAGGTCTGTGCTTAACATCTACAGATATGCATCCTCAAAAATGTCATCTTTCTCCTGCTTTACTGATGATTAAATCTTCATATCAGTAAATGAGACATCTGGGTGCTTGCGTATTTTGATTTAACAATGATTTATTTTCCTGTTTGATATTTCCTAAGGGAAAGAAATCAGACTGAGTAAGTCTTGTGATCATATTAAGTATTTTATGATGATTAAAAATAATTCCCTCACGTCAGGAGCACACAATATTAAATAGATTTGGGTAAGCTCTAAGTAATGTGGATGTCACATTCCCTCCATCTTTGGAAAAAATATTTTTTTTATATATGGAAAGAGTTGACCACAGCAAGAGTAAGGAGATAGTGCTTTTGGGTAGTGCTTTGAGAGGGGCCTGGTGAACAGTAAGATTATTAAACATACAGACACCACAACATGTCACACACTGACGTCAGGTTGGAGGGCTTTGTAATGAGTTGAGATAGAAGCAAAGCACATACTTATGCTCCGTGACACTCATTCTTTGTCTACACGTCAGACAGGGTCAGGAGTTTTCCCAACCTTTTGTGTCATGTCGCTAAATAATTAAGTTGTTCTTTGCATTTCTATAATGGTTTTATTACTTTTCTCTGAAATGTGGCTCAGAGTTTCATTTTAGCTACTTAAAGTTTATTTACTAAGGAAGGACAAAGCTTGGTTTTCACTGATTTTATTTCTTTTTACTTAGATTCTTTTGCATCGGAACTGGAATCAGGACCTTTGCACTGAGCTACAGCCTCAACCCTTTTATAATTTATATTTTATAAATTTTGGGAAGAATTCTTGCTAAATTGACCAGGCTGGGCTGAAATGTGTGATCCTTCTAACTCTGTCCAATTACAAGTGTGTCCTGCTGTACCCAGAAATTTTCACTGTTTTATAATGAAACATGGTTTACCTAAAATTATCCAAAATTAATCAATGTCGTAAGATGCAAATTTGTAGAATCTCTTTGTACATTAAAAAATCTGTGTGTGTATTTACGTACGTGTGTGTGTGTGTGTCGTTGTTAGTTTAGATTCATCTAAATGACAGGAATGCTGGAGAGCCCCAAATGGAGCTACTTACAAAGAATGATCTGTCCCAACAGAATCAATCACCTTCAAATCTTGAGACATTTTTCGATTTGTGAGTTAAAAGAAATTTTGGATATAATTACTGGAAACATATGGAAAGTATTTGTCCTTATAGTTAAAAAACTATGTAATAATTATTTATAAGTATGAGGTTATCTCTACCATTGCCTTTTAAAATAAATATTGAACAATAAACAGAATCTTCAAAATCATGTGTACAGCTATTGTACACAGAACACATAAAAAACACAGTAGTTGAGTTTTCACAGGCAAGGACAAATCATGCAAGTAAAAATAAGAAATAACAAAAATTATTATTCAAATATTGTAACACAATAAACTTAATGTTATATGTATTTTGCCACTTAAGTTTTTTTTAAAAAAATTACTATATGTTTACAATATATAATAAATACATTCATTGTGATATGTTGACATACTATCTCCATCTATCTCTCTATATATCTTGGCCTTTTTATGTCTCCTTCCTTTCTCTCCTCTCCCCACCTATTCTCACTCATCTCATCAAAGTATATTTAAAGTCTATCTCTGTTTCCTATCATCTTTATTTAATTTTTCTCTTTAAATTATTTTAAATGATTATTTTATTATGAGCTCATAAGTTTTATATGGTCCTGAGAATTAGAATTTTGGAAATCAGTATATTTTTGGTTTTATTAGTCATAAAGTTGACAAAGTTGAAGTGTCAAATTAATTCATCAATGTAGGCATAACCCTAATTGCATATATACATATTTCTGCAAGTAGGTCTCTATATATCTATGTCTAGAGAGTTCCTTTAAAAATAGTTTCCGTGAGTGATAAAATTTTATTGTGTGTGACAGAATATTATTGATGTTTTCTTTCTATTTCATTATCTTTCCTGTTGTCGCTATGGTATTATCTACCATAGAAACCACCTTTGCACTCTGACACCTGTGAATCTCTTAAATACAGGAATTGAGACTGATAAATTGTGATTGAAATAATAATAATAGAAAGGCTATATTTGCGTGATGGCACAAACTGAAAATTTCATTTCCCTGTTTTCACTCTCAGCAGAATAAATTGGCAACTCCAAGCACAAAAGGGAATAATTGAACATTCTTACTAGGTACCTTGCCTGGGACAGTAAAGCAGGTAAAATCTTCGGTCACTGAATGAGCCAGGGATGGATGTTACTGATCCTCAGTTTCTCCTCTGTAAAATGAGAGCAGGGAAAAAGCAGCCCTATAACATTTTTACAGAACTAACTTTGCTTCCCCCACTCTCTCTCTCTCTCTCTGTCTTCAGTCAAAGCATTTGGGTTTACATCTGACTTTCTAACAAAGAAGCACTCTTACTAACCATATTTTGCTAACTTTACAAAAATCATAGGCTTAAAAATCTTTCTTTTATGGGAAACCTGCACAAAGTCTTTTATGATCAGACATTGAGAAAGTGCTAATGAATATAGGACTAGTTTTGTGCTTTTCCCTATCTTGGATTTCTAGAGTTATTCTTCAACTGGAGGAAAGAAACCCATCCTACTATGTTTTATTCTCTGTTACTGTTTAGATGTTTTATTCTCTGTCTACTCTTTAGGTGATATTGCAGTAATTAAGTATGCATGGTGGAATGTATTATGAGATGACATCACTTTCCATAACACTTGAAAATAGATGGGGGAAAAACACATTTAGAAGCAAAATCTGGCTTACCTACATCTCATATGAACTGAAAGCAAATTGCTTCCAACACCTGGCAAAGAGTTACCAAAAATTCTCACTTGAAGTAACCAAAAACCAAAATGCTAGAAGGAAGCAGAAAGACAAACACAAGTACAGTATAACATGCAGACATCCATTTTTAACAAATCTAAGCCACTGAACGTCAATGTTTCTGACAGAAAAGATTTAAAGTGGTGGCAATGTGGTGTAGAATGTTAAGGAAGATGACAACTTGCATGAGGTCTACAGTGTGAACTTTGGAGACAGTCGGGTTGAACATCTATTGCAATATTCTTTAGTTGCATGGCCTTGACCAAAGTATTTCATATCCCCAAGATGCTGTTTTCTTTTCTTATTTTTTGCTTTTATTCTTTGTCTTTCTTTCTTTTTTTTGTCTTAAGGGTAAATGATCATGGCTACTTTTCAGAATTCTTATAGTGCTCAAATGGGGATACCAAGAATCTCCATAACTTGCATGTAACTCCTGAGTTCTGTAATTTACCAAAGGCAGCATTTCTCTTAATTAAAATATAACCCACCTAGATCAATATTTCTTAATAGTGGGCCACACTACAACTGAAAATTGTAGGTGACATAGGCCACTAGGTTGAAAATGAACTTGACTAAAGGAAAACTGACTTTTGTTTATATTTAATACACACAGCAAAATCACACTTACCGTCTTGGGGGAACAGTTCTTGAGCATGGGAGCAGAAGGCCCCGGCTCAGAGCAGAAGCATCTGAGGAGGAAATAGGGTTTCTGAGCCACCCCTCACCCCACCCAGCCCTAGTAAATCCTGTTTCCAAATATTCTGTGCACCAGTTGTAGTTGTGACATTGACAAAGGACTGTCTTCCTCCTCGCTGAGTGCCAACACCTATCTCTGTGTCAGTTTGCCTTAGTTTTCAACCATTTCAATAAATGTCAAGGTGCTGGATTGTCACACGTGCAGATATTGATGTAAGAGTGAGAATAAGCACAACAGTAATTTTATTCTAAGGTGCTTCAGAATGATTCCCAGGCATACTTTAATTACACCATATCCTCTTTGTTAATCAGGGCAGTGCTGCCCTGGCTCCTGAGAGCTCCGTGGCTAGTTTCAATCCCCAAGGTGGAGAGATAAACAGAGTGAGCACAGGTCTGCAGGAGAACATTAGTTGCCAGTGCTTGTATAGAGTTTCTGCCCTAGTCCATTTGTGATGCTATAATAGAATACCACAGACGGAGTAATTTATAATCAGCACATATTTTTTTTCACAGTTCAGGAGGAGAAGTACAAGATGCAGGCACTAGCACCTGGCAAGGGCCTTGAAGCTGCATTATGAGGCATCACATAGCTGAAGAGCAATGATATATTAAGAACTGAGACAAATGGGGATCAGATTTGCCCCTTTTAAAGAAATTCACATCTGCAGTAATAGAATTGATTCATTTATATAGAGAAAGCCTTTATGGCCTAATCATCTCTTGAAAGTCCCCTTCTTAATGCTTTTGCCATGGCAATTACATTTCAAAATGACTTTTAGAGGGGACAAACATTCAAATCATAGAAAATTTTTGCAAGTTCATGGAGGAAAAAAAGATGTTCATTCATGTACTCAGTCATTGAAAATTTTAAAATTTACCAAGAGACTAATGTACCAGGTAGTGTTCTACTGGCTGAATAAACATCAATAAACAAGGAATGTTAATTTATTTATTTTCTGTCTGCTCTCAGTAAAATGTTTTGAAAAGATACTTTGATAATTGAGTAAGAAGAATAACATTGCCTGCTGAGACTGGTTAATATTTTCATGAGGTAATTTGACATTGGAGAAAATATAGTGGCGTTTTTATGCATGAAGAGGATCACAGAGATCAAGTGACTTGAACATGGTCACATAGTCTATGGCACGTACTGCAGGAGGTTCTAGGTTTTAAGATTCTATGTTTAGGATTTTTCAACAGGAAGTGATAGAAACCATTTATATATGATATGATGACATTTATCAAAGTGATCAAGGAAGATAGCAAGTTATTCATCTTGTTATTTATTTATTTATTTATTTATACTGGGGATTGAACTCACAACCTCACACTTGCCAGGTAGGCACTGTGCCACTGAGCTATATCCCCGGCCCTTGGCATATAATTTAGAACAGAAAATCTTGCAGCAGGAATGGGAAAAAATGATTTTTAAGACCTGGTACCAAATTTTGACAGCATGGGACAGGCACAGAAGAAGATACTAAGAACAGAAATAAGTACATACGCAAAACCATTTTTGTGATAAGAATTATCACAAGAATTATGATAGAGTGATGGAAACAGGAAGGCAGAGTTGAGAATAGGAGATGGTGAATTTGTACTCCAGAAACTGTTCAGGACCTGCTTTAGGTTTTAGACTGTGAGTTGTCCTGAAAGGGAGACCTCTGCCTCATGTACCTTTACGTCTTCAGCCTCAGTCCGGTGCCTATCCTGTTAGAGGTATATGCTTTCTCCAAGGCCTTTGGTTTGAATCAGACTATCCAAGTTTATGCAAATATGGAAAAGTAAAAGGAATAAAGTGGAACTTAACCTGCCCTGCTGTGTGTACTTAAGAAATTAGAATCAACTTTGGAGTATTTTGACAGAGTTACCACTGTAGGAAAAATACTAAGAAAAAAAGGAAAGGTTCATTTATTTAACAGTTTCTGGATTCCTTCTCACAAGATTTCTTTGAATATTTTTAATCCACTCATATTAGTAATGAACTCCTAGAACTTCACTGTCATAGTAGATCATTTAGGTACATGAAGACTTAGAGATTTATGAAATTTTATTTGACTCTAAATATAATGACAAAATTAATTTCATAAAAGCAGTTATGATGATTGATAGGTTTAGAAAGTATTAATAACATTTCCTTGTCTTTGGATCCTTCTAAAATAAACACAATAATGATTTTTAAAAAAGGAAAATTAAAAAAAAAGTTGAAGATCATCATAATAATCTGAAAAATCTGCTTCTACTACAAAATGTATTTTCATGTGTTATATGGGTTCTCCTAAAATGTGTATGTTTATGAAAGATATTTGAAGAAACACACTATTGCCTATGGAGGGAACAGTTGAAACAGGAGTTTGAAAATTCTGTATTTTAACATAATTTATTAGTGATGTCACTTTAAGTCATTTACTATGCTATACTTTAAAAATTAGGAAAATAATATAGTTCAGACAATTTCACACCCATCTCCTTGATTAAATATGTTGATCATGTTCAAGAGAAAATGAATAGTGTTCTTCACTTAATAAGTCAGAGAGATTATGAGGGTATATGACTTACTCAAAACACAAATGCCATGTTTGAAAACATTTGTACCTTTGTTTTAGCCTACAATTGCTTTTCATGTTCATGTGAATTTTCCCGCTTGTTGATCTTATATGCATGTATAGAAGTTGTTTTTTAAGATTGTCAGGTATACAACACCAAAGTCTAAAAATGTCATGTGCCAAGTGGTGACTACAAATTTCTCAGAAATCAGGAGCTTGCATTATTAGTGTTCTGGGGACAAAAGTAGGAAACATAAACAGGTAAACTTCAGACCCTAGATCATTACGATGACTATCTACCCACTGTGGGTATCTCTGCTGCAGACAGTCTTCCACAAGTCCCCCACCATGTCTTGCATTGCAAACAGGAGCTAATTAGTGAATATCTGTTAAACTGAGTTGAAGGAAGCAGACATTAATAAGTGACTAATCTTCAGTATCCATTCATTCATGCCCTCACACATCCCATAAACTGTAGTTTTCTTAGATTTGTTGGAACTAATTATCCATAGGACATATACACACAGTACAAATGGGACGAGAGAAGGGAGAGGTATGACACATTGCTAAGAACTAGGAAGTGAAAGGCAAGGTAAATCATTTAATTTTTTGAAAAATTCATTTTGAAAAATTTATGAAGATATGCATATTTATTATAAAATGTAAAAAAATGAGTAAATACTATAAGTCATTCAATGTACTTGAAAAAGTAATATTTTGATATATTTTGAAAATAATCACTAAAGGGATAACATTTCTACAAAAATCTACTCGTACTAATCCTTTGGATGGCAACTTTATTAACTAAAACTTCTTCACTTTCTGTGTTCAGTGGTGTTATCTCTGACTTTTCTCCTAGGAAGTCAGACTCCATCTCTTGTTTTTGCAGATCTCAATATCTCCATCCTGGAGGGCCTAGAGACCCTTTTCTCTATGCTTACTTTTCTGTCTTGGGAAATAGGCATATCCCATTTGTGACATCCACAAAAGGCTATGGGCTGCTCATAGTGGCGTCTGCATACAAGAACCACTGTTAATAAATGGTTTTGCAGACTACATGTGTCTGCCTTATATTTTCTGCCACATAAGTAGCACTTACTCCTTTACGAGTAAAAATCCCTGTGCCCTCCTACACCTCTATTTTATTTAGTTCTACACGTTGTGGTCCACCTCCCTGGTATCTTACTGAGGATGTAAATGTTGCAAAGTTTAGCCACTTTGTCTCTCTTCACTACTGTATCCTTGGTACTTGAAATGGTGTTGTGTAAGCACTAAGTGCATCATGAACACTTGTGGAAAGACAGCTTCATGCCCTGAAAGTTATTTAGCATATTAATTCTTCGCTCTTTTCTACATAAAAAAGACTCAATACTTTTTTTTTTTAATGGTGTTACCTGCCCTCGTCTTTCCATGAGTGGGAGCTGAAAGGTATTGGCTACATGAGTATAAACAGCCTTGTTGGAAAAATTAAAAAAAGTCTGCAATAACTAAAGCTAATGATTATAAGCAAGAGGGAAAAGAAGCAGTGAATGTTGTGCCAGTTGCTGACAATAAGTCTTGCATAGACACTGACTGGATTAAGTGGGAATCAAACAGCAGCTTTCTCTGATGAAAGGCATGAGGGAAGGAGGCAAATTCTATTTTCAGAGATAATGCAAAGGAAAGGAGGAAAAGTCACTGGGTTGGGAAGCAAGAAAGCCTCTACTTCCAAAGGAGAATGTGGGAGGATTTCAAAACCAGAATTTATGGAATGCAACAAGCATCTAGGAAGATATAGGGTTGAAAAGAACCACAGGAGAGGTGAGCCCATTATCCCAGGCCAGCTGTGAGATCTGTGCCCATGAATTACTGTAGAACAATCAAGTTGTCAAAATTTTAAGTGACTCTAGCCTGTAACTCCTCTCCTTGTGAGGACATCTATCACTTTTGTGTATATCAATGTTTTATAAACCTCTTAGCTTGACAAAAACATTCAGTAGATGCATGGTGGTAGTGGGTACCTCCAGAATATTTCTTTTTCGTTCATTCTACTGCCTGATTCTTACTGAGGATTTAGGCAGTCATCAGTACGTATTTGATGCCCCTTGTGGCCATTACTGTAATTGACAGAGGAATCTTCCTTCTTCAGTCTCTCTCTTACTGAAGTAGTTGCACCTCTGCCCTGCGTGAAAGCAATGAGAGCAAACTGCTACCTTGAGTGTCTGCAGCTTGAAGCAGTCAGCCATATGCTTTAGGGCAATCACATCATCTCGGTGGTAGTTGTCATGGCTGTCATACGGATCAGATAATTACCAGTTTTTAATTATTACCAAAATATTTTACATGCACATTCTACCTTAACAATCATCCTTTACAAAATCTAGAGTAACTTTTTTCTTCATGTAAATAGAAGAAAAATCAGTAACTAACTAAACGTTGTTATGACAATTCCCCAGTTTATCTATAATGTCAGAAAGTCAAAAACTCAGAAATCAAATCCAGTGTATGATATAAAATCTGAGCTCTATTTAAGAGCTGTAACCTACTTGTCTGTATTGGCAGGCTGTGACCAAGAATAGCATGTCTGATTGATATCTAGGGCCAGGAAGTTCCTTTGAAGCATGAGAAAAATGAAGCTCACTTTAACATTTGAGGATAAGACTGATTTGATAAGAATTATTTTGAGCATATGCTCCCTTTTGTGAATTATGTTATGTACTGTTTCATTCAAACTCTGGAGGGTGGTTGCATCTTACTTTTCTAGATGAAGTCACTGAGTTTCTAAGCATTGAAAGTAATCATCTACCCAGACTCACTGCAAATCTTGGCTCTATTTCTGAGTGGGCCACTTCGAAGCATGTTTTTATCTCATCTACAACCTTGTTGTCCTTATCTAGTTAAGTTCTGAATTGCTAGGACAAATCATCCAATTTTACAGTGAATTTCACTTTGCTTTTTGAACCAACTGTGCTTATTATATGTATAATTAGTTATTGGAATTATGCCTTGAGGAAAGCAGAGTGCCATCATGTTCTTCACAGAAATAATTCTACTTGATTGAGGAATCCCTGGAAGTGTTTTCACTTAGGGGGAAAGAATTCACCTTAATCCTGAATAGGAATAATTGCAAATATTTCAATGTAACTCAAAATTGACTATAAGTAGTATCAGTTATTGGCTAGCCATGTGTTGATGCTGGAAATTGTGGCCCAAGCAGAATTACTTAAGAGGGGAATGCAAAATCACAATAGCAACAAGCTGCACTAACATCATTGTGTTGCATATAAAAATAAATAAATGAGGGATAACTATTGATTCATTTACAAGGATTTTATATGCTATTCCCTATGGATGTGGCCATAGACATTGCTGTCATCTATACAAACAACAGGATAATTAAGAAGCTATGTATTTTTAGTATCAGGATATACCCATTATAAAAGAAGAAATGTATATCTAAGGAACCAATTTTTACACATTGAAGTGCTGAATGATCCTTAGTGGTCTGACTTAAATCTTTCAGGTTTGATATTCTCTAGAAAAAATTGTTCAAATCTAAATGATACAGGGCATGCACAGGTTAACATATAAAATATATATATGAAAAATGTCACCTATCAAACAGGCTCATTAAGATGCTGTGTTAGCATAGAAAGAGATTGTTGGACAAACATCTTACTGAGCACTCTATGGGATTTTTTTAGCAAAAGCGGAGTGTATTATTTCATTAATATTCCATAACCTAGGTTTTAGAGACTGAGATCTGAGTCCTCATGCAGGTGCAGTCTATATGACCTTGCCCTTTACCTTCTTTCCTGCTGAGCCATGTCCTGAACCCTTAGTATTCATGTGACACTACACTTAGAAAATCTAGGAAATGAATTAAGGTTCCCTATCAGCTATTCTAGGAGAATTTTATTGTCATATCTATGTATTTGGTAGAAGAAACAAATAACTATGGAATTTCAAAAAGAACAAGAATGAAGAGAGCATATTCATTGGCAAAGCAAATACATCAGAAGAGTTGTTTTTTCATGATGACATTCCCAGGTAATTAAACTCACAAAATATTACTGGAATACCTAGTCAATGGGCACTCTCTTTTTTCAAAGACTTCTGAGAATACCCGAAATATTACAACACTGCATCATAACTTTATACAGAAGACATTTAATTAATAGCCCAAATGTCAATTCTGAAATGGATTAATGCCTAGAAAAACAATGTGAACCCCTGGGTTCTTCAGTCTGCAGACTCAATGACATTTTCTAAGGTGCTGTATTTTTCCTTTGGCACACTGGCATGCATTCAACATGTGACTTTTGGGTTGTTTCAGATTGAAATAGTCCTTGAACCTTGAAGTCAGTAAGATATGAGGTCAAGTCCTGATATTTAGTGTCTCTGTGACCTTGCAGCAACATCTAAGCATCTGTAGTCCCTGGAGACGTGACAGTGTTTATCAAGCGTTTCCATACTCACCAACTTAGTTCCCAAAGCATCTTAGGTTTCAATTGCCATTTTTCCTGTCTTCATTCAGTTTTCATCAGCTCTTATCTTCTCTTTTCCTCTTTGTATTGTTTTTTGCTCTATTTTTTTTTGAATACCTACTGTATGTCGGGATTGTATTAGGTTCTGAGTATAGCAGAATGAATGAGGCAAAGTTTCTAAACATGGACATTTATTATCAGGACAGGTTGAAACAGTAAGAGAGGTGGCAGATTGGGAAAGCAGCATAAAATAAATGTTGTAAAGAAGTTTCTAACAAAGGTGTGTAAGATCAAAAGGAAGAGAGTAATTGGTTCTACCTGGGAAAGCTTCCTGGCTGATGAGACACCAGGGCTGGGCTGCAAGCATAAATAGAATTTTAAGAGGTAGAATGAAGGGGAAGAATAGTCTGAGCTGCGTTATGCACACAAAAATTGTGGAGGCATCAATACTTGTGCAAGCCTGAATAAAGGACAGTGTCTTGAGAATCAAATACATATGCTGTTTACAAATTTGTAGTAAAATATATTTGGCAAAAATCATGTGGAAATTTGAATGCAAAAGAAAAAACAATTACCCGGCAACTAATGTAGAAACATTTTTTGAAATTGGTACAGATGTTCACATCTGATAGTATCTTTTTTCTAAAAAAAATATATTTGTGTTAATTATTATCACTGACTTGATAACCAAATTTAAAATTTCATATGCATGTGTATATTTGTGTAGTATAAGTAGAAAACATTAATGAATTAGACATACATGTACCATTTATGTATATATATGTGTGTGTGTAAGAATAAATACAAAATATGAGTCTATTTACATATATTGATTTTAGTATATATATATATGTGCATATATTGTATAAAGTAAAATATTTAGTTTTTTCACTATCATGTTATAATACTAATCTTAAACTCTTGTTTAACAGTTTATAACCTTTTTTTCATGGGATTGGTGAGGCTCAGAGGCGATGACCCACCCATGATCATATAACTTTTAATAATCCCACCAAGATAAGTTCTCATCAATCTAACTGTGTAGTTCATTTTTTAACATATAAAGATTTGTGCTTTCTATTAGAATTCTGCAAAATAGAGAACAATATACCTCTAGTGCGCCCACAGAAACACATCAAATTATTTTTGTGCATATTTTGTTCCAAATTTTATATGCATATTGTAACATAGTATAAATATTACATGCATTACTTCAGAGAAAATTGAGCAATGGGTTTAGTGTAAACATTTTTGTTTTGCTACAAAATCCTTGTAACATATTTTAATGCATTTTTAACATTGTATGCCTTTGATTTCTATAGTTTTAAACACTAATTTATTATTTCTCTATGAAAACTATTTTCCTTTTAAAATAATATACAGAAAAGTGATCAACTCTGCCTAGCGACTTGAAGAATCAAGAAAAAGAAAAATACTATGATTTTCTTGAAGCATTAGCTTTAAAAAATATCTGGTTTAAGTATATAAGCAAGCTTTTTATTCCTGAATCATTTGTCTGATTTATTCTCAGTAGTGTTATTATATTTCACAAAGATAATGATTTATACAGTGATTCTACATTGCTACCAAGATTCCATGTGAATATCAAAATGCTTAGATGTTTAGGTTCTTTAAATAAACTAGAATAATATTTGCATATAAAATATGCATATCTTCCCTTGTACTTTAAATCATTCTACGTTACTTATAAATGATCGATGAAATATAAATACTGTATAAATACTTGTTATACTCTATTACTTAGGGATCAAGAATAAGAACATATGTGTTCAGATATATGTTCTAATGTGAATATGAGATGCAGTTTCTCAAAATCAAAGTCATTCAAATTATATATGTATACATCTCAATCTATCTACCTGCCCAATTTATAAATTACTAGTAACAAGGAAAGGGAAGCACTCTATTCTTCATATTATATGGAGGCTGACTCATTTTCTAATGTATTTGTCTAAATGTGGCACTTTTTGTAACATAGGTATGTAGGTTTGCTCTTTTGTTAACCTATGTCACGGTAGACGTGTGTCTCCAGTTATCTTTACCCTTCATGACTGATATCATGCAGTACAAATCACACAGCAACATAATTCATGTATGCCGTATATGCACCCCTCAAAGAACTAATCTGTTATGAATATCTACCACTTAACCTCAGAAGTGAAAGACCCTGTTTTACAGTTAGTAATATAATAATGAGAAGTTGAATTACTAAGGGTTTCTGGGGATAACAAAGCTAGTGGTTTTATAACCGGAATAATGTGTTCAACAAGACTTATTCCAAAGAGGAGTTTAGCAGAGCATTTTATATTAACTGCACTGTCTGAGCAGCACAATCTGGGAGACCTGCGACAAGTGAATTACAGTAATCAGCCTCCAAAATGACAAAAGAGTTAATCAGCATCTCCTTGCAGGAGAAATCCTGAAGCCTCTCAATCTGGCAACGGCACAGAAATTACAAAAAGAAGCCTTTGTGATGGATACAAAATGCTTCTCAAATGACAATACCAAAGACAATGGAGAGAGGAAAAACACATAAATTTTAAATTTTTGAGATGACTGAAACTTTTATTCTAATCAGAAGTACTCCCCACATGATGAGACATCAGGACCATCTGCCTAGCATTAGGAAGCATTTAGGCCAGTCTACAATTTGTATTCTTTCACTTCTGCACCAGGGAAATCTCTACTTGATTGGATAAAGACAAAATAAAACTTTTAACTGCCAGAGAATCAAGCACATGCGCCTCTTTACAGCTAGGTAATGGATGCTGGTTTCAGAGAAAGCAGCTGCTGCGGTCACTTCTCAGTCTTGCTGTCAGGGACACCTCCAATCCCCTAGCTTCCATCCTCTGCTCTACAGTTCTTGGTTTGAATCCCCAATGAATTAAGTTCATGGAGACTAACATGTTCTCATCAGTTTTCTCACTGTATTAGATTTTCAAAATAGAGCACCAGGGAAACTACCCTACATGCAAATCTTTCATTCCCTCCTCTGAATCTGCTACACAGTTAATGCTTCTGAGGGTCCTGTAGGACTCCCTCACTTTCTCTGTGAACACCAACTGTGGTTTAAACTTCTTGAAATTACCAAGTGTTTAGATTCCTGAATTTTCAAGGAAAAAGCTTGCCCCAGACTAGTTGTATCACTAAGCTACACAGTGTGACAAGAGAGTCCATATCCCATACATGCAACTATTAGTGAGTTGGAAATTTATGAAAATCAGAGTTGCTAGGTGTAGTAAGATTATTTTAGTTGTATCAACTCAAATTTATCCTGGAATTTCCATGACTTAAAAAAATAATCTAAGTGGATTTTCTTTATTTGTGATTTTATGAGATATTCACAAGGAATTTTACTAAGTTACCAATAAATGAATCAATCAATCAATAAATAAATAATGAAATTGGTTTGTCATACAGCTTGTTAAAATATTGAAAACCTTAACTGTTAATAAGCTGGTGTAAGGGCAGCTTATATATACATACACTTTTAAACATGTCTCCGGGCATTGAGCAGATGTTAGTACAAGCACTCGGGGTATGCGCATTGCTGCTGCTTGGCCACTATTAAGACAAAGTAGCACAGCCTCCATGCCTTGAGCAATGGAAAGTTAGTAAACTTAGAACCTTCAAAAAGTGTTTCAGTTTATTAAGGTGCAAAGTAGTAGGAATCTCCTATTTGCCCATTTAAAATCAAAGTTGGAAATAGATAAGAAATGCTATTTAATTGAGGATTTAAGTCCTTTTTTAAATATCCATAAACCAAACATTTGCTTTTTTATATCCGACAGAGAGACAGAGACAGAGACAGAGAGAGAGAGAGAGAGAGAGAGAAATAATCTTGCCCTATTACTATATTTTCTGCACTATGTTAGGAGATATTAAATAACAAACAATGATTTTAAAAATAGAGAAGATCTCTCTCTTGTCTACAAACAGCCTAAAGCTACTAATGCAGTGGAGAATATGTGAGCCAAAGCAGGGGAAAAGAAATAGAAGAGAATTTTCAGACAATGTTAATCTTCTATTTTAGGAGTTTATCAATATCCTGCAATATCTTTGGAAGGGAAAATGATCTACCTTTTCAATAGGAAAGAAAATGTCGCGTAACTTGTTTAGGTAAGACTCAATACAAAAAGAAAAATGGAAAGATTAAGGGCACCTGTGGTTTCTACTACCCTCCCTTTATAGCCAAAAGGTAGCTGAAAAGAAGTTCTAGTAATTTGGTCTTTTCTTCGTGATGTCTCGTTCTAGCTGTGGGCTTGAGAATAGAGGCAGTGGGCTCAGGGGGAGCAAGAATGGTTCATTAGAGAGTTTGAACTGAAGCCAATTAAGCAGGCTGCTTGTCCTGCTTGTCCAGAAGAAACTTGGAGACTTCCTGCTTTAGAAATTAGGAAAGGTGCTCCTGATGTTAAAGAAGAGAACCAGCAAAGACTTCTGGCAGAACCCCTTCCCAGCTGGGTCATCTCCAACAGCTCACTTCTCTGAGTAGGCATTGTTCTCCTTTTACAGATAAGGAGGCACCCTCCTGCCCTGCTTCTCAAGGAGCTACACATTGCCACACTGGCATGCTTTTAAGGTAGGGAGGGGCCTGTAGAACAGCATGCTGGCAACATTTGGAGGGCTTGGCTAAAGCACCAATAATCTAATCACGTCTTTTAGAGTCTTACCAGAAATAGAGTGGGTGAAGAGAGTGTAAGAAGGGTTAGTGATAAAAAGCATGACCTAGTTCAGAGACCATTAATGAAGCTTCCCAATGCTAACGAGTGAAGTACTATCATCACTCCTGTGCCTGAAAGAACAGGGAATTGGGGGAACTACTGGATGCTAGGCAGAGCTGTGCTCTAACCAGTGTCCCTTAATAATGATCCTAACAGGGCAAACATGGAACGAAGGGCCCTGGAGAGTCTGAAATGTTAACCTGCTCTCCTCTTACAATCTCCTACAATAATCTGTATTGGTAGAAAGCAAAAGAATTAATTGAAAAAAAATACATTAGGATCTCTCATTCATTCCAAGAGTAAGAGAGCAGAAAATGAATCTGCTGGCACAATTGGAGAATCCTCAGCACTCAAACACCATCTCCTTAACCATTACATCAAGGCTGGCAAGGGAAGGTAAAGAGAGAAGGGAAATAGTATCTCCTGGTAACTTTTAAATGCCAACAACTTTGGATGCATTATTTTGCATAACTTTGGTATACCTACCACGAGATGCTGGTTATTATCTTCAGTTTGCAGGGCAGAGTATTGAGTCCTGATGGATCTTATAATTTTTTAATGATCACAAAGCCATGAAGTGTGAAAATAAAGATAAGGAATCAAAATACTTGCTTTAATTATGAGAGAACATTCATAAGGGGAATCAAAATTGTCAATACAGATGTATTTTAAGAAACTCTGTATCTCAATGTTGGAAGGCATAATAAATTGTGTAATTAGCAGAGATCCTTGGAGCGTTTCTTATTCTATTTGATAAGCTTCTACTGTGACTCTTCACTGTTTTTCTGAATTAACTTACTGACACTCACCCAGCTATTTTAAACTGAGTCACAGAATTATTTTAATTTCAAGTGTCTGAGAGATATCACAAGTGTGTGTGTGTGTGTGTGTGTGTGTGTGTGTGTGTGTGTTTGATTTTCTTTTTCTAAAGTAGAGTAGAGATGATAGAAAGTTAGAGGGGAGACTTCTGGAGATAGAAGAGGGACCAAGGGGAAGCAAGAGAAAAGGTATAAGGGAGTAATGGAATTGAACATAGCCAACATTTGTTGAATTCATGCGCCAATTTTCAAAAAAATAAACTCAACACCCTGTATTTCTAACATGAATTATTTTTAAAAATATTCCATACTCACAATATGTAAACATGTTGACCTCTGACCATAAGGAATTTATAGGACCCCTTCCACTCAAATAATTTGAGAGGTGTCACTTTTAATCCTGACTGCATAATCTATCTTGAAATATATCGCTGCTTACCATAAGAATTTACATCATTTTCCTGGGGTCTTTAGATGCCTTCTGGTCAAATTCCAAATTCCTATCAGTGACTTTAGTTAGTAATAACCTTAGAATATACAAGCACCTACATTTTACAGCCCTTCATGTAAAATATGTTGAGAGTAAAAAATTTTCTAATATTTCCTGCTGAAAGTTGGACCCATTACGAAACCATTCTGTTGTGAAAATACATACCCTTAGCAGATCAGCTCATGCAGCATCCCAGCTTTTCAGCGATGCGGTTTTAGTACGATTATGGCTGTTTTTTCCTCATTCATTTCCCCCTCAACCACGCCTTGCAGTCATGCAGATCTGAATGGCTGCTATGTTTCTATCTTTATTATTTCCTGATTTTATTTTAACCATATAGGTATTATGTCTTTGTTATATTATGATATACTCATATCCTGAAACAAATAATTGTATTTAAAGATATTATATTACTCTAAATGTTTCCCAGTAAGCAGGATTATCCAGCTGAGTGCTCCCCAAAAGGCAAGTCCTGATATAAAAGTGATGTCAAGGTCTAATAAAGTGGTAAGAACATTTAGCTTTCCCCAGGGCTTGCTCAGTGCTGGGAGGATTAGATTTCCCTGGCTCCTCTTGTACCTTGCTTGCCACTCAGATAATTCAGGGACTTGAACTTCTTGAAAATCTTTTATAGACAGTTGATTTAATTAGAGTATATAAATGAAAAAAAGAGGATTACAGCTTCACAATTGACTAAGAGAGTGCTTCATCCTCAATTCAAAGTAAATATTTGTGGTGTTTCTGGGACTAGAACTGAGAAGAGACAAATATCTTTCATCAGGACAGTTTCTTATCACTAAATACGTCTTTCCAACAAGAATGATTTAATATAGCCATAATAATTTTTATTGTGACATTAATGGTATAGAGGGCACCTTGATACTATGTTAAATAAAATGTAAGAAATTAGAAAGGTTGAGTAGCAAAATAATATATCTATTAGATATTGGAAATAGGAAGACATGAAATACCTGAAACAACCATCAAATGGAAAACTCTAAGCTACTTACGCAGTGGCTTAAAACCATGAAAAATTATGAGGCTATAAGACATAATGAAGTAAACCACATTGCACTGGCAAGAGAAGTTCTCAGAAACATGTTTCAGAAAATTCTTAAATCACGTTCTGATTTACAGATTAAGTTTTTATATGCACACATGCATCATTACATGTGTACACAATTAATGGCTGTAGAATTATACACAGCATAATGTCAGGGATATTTGTGTCAGAAAAAAGGTAGGAGGATAGGGAGTAGGCTAAACATATTTTAAGCTTAACTTCAGAAGTCTATAAGCAAATTTTGAATCTTTCATAAAAATATTGTTATGGTGAAACAGAAACATGAAACTGAAAATAAGTCAGAAAAAAAACAAGGTTTTAGAAATAATCATTTTATTTATGTGATTTTTGTATTATATAATTTTTGTTTATAAATGTAATTTAACAGTACCTTAGGATTTAGAAACTTGACTGTATTAGTTCTTATTTCTCTTTTACATCTGAGTTTATTTTAATAATGCTTTTATTTCCTTCATCCTTATAATGTATTTGTGAGATTCAGAATAATTTATCTTTGACCTTGGAGCCTTCAAGCTATTTGTCTATTTAGTCGTCTTTTAGAGGAGTTTAGGTATATGATAAATTGCAGGATTATTTTACTTCCAGGGTTTTCCTGGGTGAAAGTGGCTATGTTATGATTTGTACTTTAATTTGGTGGGCAGTTTACTTTCTAATGTATATTTTTGCAAGTTTTATGTTATGCATTATAGAACGTACTTTCTCAAGTTATTCATAGTTGTGTGCCTACAAGTTTTCTCAGCATTAGTGTCAGAGATATGAACCAGTTAAATGTGAACAGAAAATTGAAAACTATCTGAGTGGAAAACTCCATGTATGTCTTAGTTACTTTTCACTTGTTGCTGATGCCCAAAGTTGGGAAAGGAAAGGTTTATTTCTTACAGTTTTTGAAGGTTTCAGTCCATACTTAGTCGGCTCCAAGGCAGGGTGGCATGGCGGGCCGCAGTTCATGGCAGCTGCAAATAGCAAGCGGGAACTGGGCAAGAGAGAGAGAGACACACCTTCTTCCTGCCATTGCATCACATCCTGGCTCCACCCCTAGGAGGGTGTAGCATTGACACCATCAATCCAAGCACTAGACAGTGAACCAGTCACAAATGCACAATGCAAATACATGAGGCCTGGGGGCCACCGACATAAACCATGACAATGTATTAACACAAGTTTGAGTATTTGCCCATGAATTTATTTATATGAGAATTACATGTTCATTGCCAAATGAGCTCTTGGCAGGAAAATCATTCTTCCATTTCTCTTTCTCAGCTATTATAAAAACTGCCCTTCCCAACATGGACCGAGAAGCCAAGGAGGAATACCTGGTTGTTATCCAAGCCAAAGATATGGGTGGACATTCTGGTGGCCTGTCTGGGACCACAACCCTCACAGTGACCCTTAGTGATGTTAATGACAATCCTCCAAAATTTGCACAGAGTAAGTAGATTTCCTACGTTAGAGGAGAATCTGAGTATATTTTCACTTGAATTTATATTATAATATCCAGTGATATTGCCCAAACTGATAGTAAACATTGAGTACATATTTGCAAGGCATGAGAAATTAGATGTATTATATATACCTATATATTTTCTTTGCATTTTTATATATATGTATATATATATATATATACATATATGTATATATCCAACTATCCTATTTGCTAAATATTTCCCAGTTTTACAGATTTCAATGAACTTGGATGAATTTTCAAATACCAAATGCATAGTAATAACTAAGAATTTGAGTAAGCTTGAGAAAATGATGAAAACCCAGCTCAGATATTGATTTATTATTAATCCTGCTGTATAAAAGAAACCAAATCCCCAGTGTCTGAGTAGGGAAAGAAAACACAGTGGGCTCACTGAAAACCACCATCCCGCCTCCTGTCCCTGTGAGGGACATCAGTAATCACTGACAGTCTTCGTCCCTGCTAGGGCTTTGCTCTACCTTGCAAACCTTAGCAGAATTTCTTATATGCTCATGGAACACTTTTCTTCTGAGCTCTGTCCAAGTAAAGTGACATAGAGCCATGATCTTTTAAGGCCTTTCTGACCTGAGAACTTTTACAGTGAGATATTAAGAGTGAATAAGATTAGTTTAAAGAAGATGACACCAGAGAGGAAAAGTGGACATTGTAGCTAAAAGAGAGGTTCATAAGTTCATCATACATGTACTCACTTTTTAAAAGATTGTGCCTACAAATTGTACTAGACAGTGATTTTCTTTTCTGATTTTTTTATTTACCATACTATCCTTTAGGATCAGGCATGCTGCCATAATTGAAAGATCACCTCCTTTTAAAAAGCTGGGTCACAATTCATTGACCATGTGCCCCACCCTTTCTTTATCCAGTATTCTCTCAGTGAAACTTTTGTTTCTATTTCTTAATGACTACAAAAGTGCTGTATATAAAATAAAATAATAATGTTGTATATCAAAGAATCGTGCTATATATTTCCAATATATACCCTACAAAAGCCCCATGGAAAGTGTTATATTAACTTGTATGAGAATGGAAAGAATTTCACTGCAACTAGAGAACAGAAAACCAGAGAGACAGTATTTATTGCAAGAGGCCAGGAGGTAGGTTAGTGAGGAATTAGCAGTATTGCACTTCAAATTGTAGGTCATTTTATGCACCATGATCTTTAGTCAAAGATCACTGAGAAGTCACTAAAAAATTTAGATTGTAGTTGAAGTGATTGTTTGGATCCAGAGAAATCAGAACAAAAGAAAATCTAAACTAACTTCTTGTCCACCTAGTTCAATAGATATTTATAAACATTCATTTAAAAGTTGTTGGTAACTTTGGTAAGGAAAAAATGGTAGCAGTAGAAGCATAAAAGACTCTAGTTGTAATAAAAATGTAAGAGTTAATACTGGCAGAAGTCTGAGGGTTGATTGTGTTTGCAGTTAAAGAAGCGAAGTTATTATATTTCTGATATTTGAGATTAAATGCTACCTGGTGCATTTTCCTAGAGTTGGAAACACACAGGAGGACTATTCATTTAAAACAAGGAGGAAAGAGAAGTGGGAAGAAGTCGGAAGATGTGAAGCTTAAGCAGACACATTTCACATAGCTTTGAGAATTTATCTGCAGAAATATCAGGGCTAAAATATAGAGCAGATACATATTTTAATAAAAATTTCCCAACTTTTACAACTAACCATATATAAAATAGGAAGCAATGAAATGCCGTGGAATATAATTGTTTAAATGGAAGTCACCGTTTTTCCTATCCTATCTTACCAGTCCTTTATTTGCAGTTGTCATTATAGTTAATACACTAATAGGCAACTCTTCTTTCTCCAAAAATGATTACTTGAATTCAGCAATTGCAGATGAGTTTCAAAAGCTTTCCCTTTCTTAGAGGTAATAACTATTAACTATGATCACACTAACAGAAGTGATGAGAATGTTCAGAATAGCGATGGGTAAAGGAATGTTGCATTTGCTTGGCTTCATAAGGCTTCTCAGAGGAGGACTGGCAGCAAATGATGCCCCTTGCTGGCTTATTTACTTACTAAGAATATCGAAAGGGATCTGCAGCCTTACTTGGAATATACAGTATGAAGAAAATGGGATCATTAAAGTAATTATGAGAGTTCTGGGAGCCTTGGGTGCCACACAATGATTTTTAATGCCTACCTTACAGTAAAACTCCTTTGAAAATTTTTTGCTCCTCAGCTCCAAAATTTCATGATTCCAAGAGATCTTTTTTATTTCATCATTAAGTAAAAAGTGTTAGTGCTTGAAGAAATTACTCACAAGCTAAACCAATTTTGTTGTTTTGGGTAAAATGAGCTGTGGTTTATAGAAGAGATTGAATGGTTAAGTTCCAACAGAATTAGACAATGTTCTCCAGATTCAATTTTTCCTTTTAGTCTTATAGTTCACTGAATGTTTACTTTTCCCTTGTTGTTGCAAAAGGATTGAAATTTTGTGGCTGTCTGAATTTTGGTTCACCAGAAACAGGAACTAAGCAATAATGTGACTGTAAGTCATTTAACTGGCAGTTAGTTCCAAGAAACAGCAGTGGTAGAGTGAGAGCTAGAGCTCCAAAAAAGGCATGCATGATTGAAGCAGTTACCACTAGAAATGACTGGAAATTCTAAACTACTGGAAAAAAAGAAAAGAAATAACTCAGTTATCCTACTAGAGAAGAGAAGAGACTGTCATTTTATATACTAACTCCCATTAGTCTTTGAGCTTTGCTTCTGTGGGAACAGAATACTCTGGTAGGTCCAACCTGACGAACCTTAGGGAAAATGGAATCTGAAGACCAGGTAAAACCCTCAGGCCAAAAAGTGCAGCAGTCATTCGTTATAGGGTAGGTGACTACTAAAATGGTAGTGGTAAGGTTGGAGCATCATCTACTTTCACTATCCCAATCAATCTTAGTGCCAACAATATCACAATGGCAGCAATTTGAATAAAAATAGGACCAATGCCACTAATTAGGCATGTTCTACTGTCCCTCTAGGAGAAAGAAAATACACTGTAATTGTATTTTGCCTAGGGAGTTTTGAAGGTAGGATTTTAGTCTTCAGAGCAATGAAGACTTTAGTAACAAGAGGAGTGTTTCATGAGCAGCTTGCTGCAGGGCACAGCAGAAGTTTAGTAATTGGCTTTTATCAAAAATGGTCTGCAAGTCTGTAAATATAAAAGTGAGTTCAAAAGTGACTTTCAGTGTGATACACATTGCATCTTTCTGTGCTGAAATTAGCTTACTATTTTATGTTGGGCAACAATGAATATCCCCATAGGCAATCAATGTGATCATACAGCAAGTTGCAAAGAACATTCACACAGACATACTAATATTCTGATATAGCTGTTCCAAATACATACTTGGTAAACATATAGTTGAATAAGCTCCATATATTCAAGAAGTCTTAAAGAGAGTTCATTACTTCTGGGAAATGTTTGTGTCTGGTTGATTTTAGATACTGTACATTTCACAAAGGAAAGGGGATATTTTTGTCTCTTACCTCACTGTCTTGATAGCATTATAGGAATGCCTGGTATGAGAGTTACCCAACATATATTTGCTAAATGAATTACTGAATTAGACTGTGTTCAGTGCTCAGTGTTTCTACTCTTTTCTAAGGTCTGTATCACTTCTCAGTACCGGAAGATGTGGTTCTTGGTACTGCAATAGGAAGGGTCAAAGCCAATGACCAGGATATTGGTGAAAATGCACAATCATCATATGACATTGTTGATGGAGATGGCACAGCACTCTTTGAAATCACTTCTGATGCCCAGGCCCAAGACGGCATCATAAGACTACGTAAGGTAAGCAGACAATGACTTGGTTTATGTTTCAAACATTTCTGTGAAACGAATTTGAAAGTATGTTTGAGTAGAGTGGATTGACAACATTTTATAGCTGGAAACTATTTCATTTACTTCATGACACAGGAGAACTAGATTCCTATTAGCACCTATAACGTGATGGGGCAATGCTCCACATTTCAGCTAAAGCACTGGTGAATAGTTTCCACGGTCGTCCTGGACTCCCATCTTACTTTGCTCACCTCTGCCTCAGTAGTGTCTCCTAAGCCACTGGAATTTACGCAGTCTTTGTACAGGACACCCTGGCTAAGAAAACGTTAATGTCCAGCAAGCAACCCTCAACCAACAAAGAATAAAAGCCGGTGCACTATCACTAATGTTTGAAGAAACTATTCTAAGGCATTAATTTATTAAGAGGATGCTCAGAGAGAAAACATCTCAGTTGTCCTGCAGAGGTGAAAAGTTCAAAAGTTTCTAGTCTTTGCCTATATAAGTGTTCTACTTCTGCTCTCTACCTGCCTTGCTTCTGGTGTGAGACTACCTTTTGGGGCATAAACATCTCTATAAATATCATAAATAGAAGTTAATCTGACCAGCACCCTGTTTTTGTATGGTTGATGTGCAACATTTTGAATGATATTTTAAAGTTGTATTTCTCATTATAAAATCTGCCTTCCAAAAAGTGTGTACAGCAGCCCATTATTTTAAATGCACGATGTATTTGTGAGAAAAAAATGCTTTTTATCCCCATTATTTTACTTAATATTGTTCTTCATACTTTGTTCTGAAAAAGACAGATCAATTTTTAAATAGATTTGCTTATTCTTTAATAAAACTGGATGGTTAAGCACACTATTGGGAAACAACGTTTCCTTGTTTCTTGATTAGCATTAAATTGATAAAACTGTAAGTTTACTATGTTAGTCTATCATGCTACACAAACACCTAATTTCAGTGGTCTTGCTTTTAAAATTTCTCACTGCAGAAGTATTAAGCACAGAAGCACGGGGTTTTCTGGTTATATCTTTGTATAACTATAGTGTTGAAAATTTAGTGTAAGAAAAAAATGGCTGCATTTATTTTAACTCTGGTTAGCAACATTCTCATCATACCAGGATGCTGGCTTGAGTTTACAATTAAGAGCTATAAGTATTCAAATCTCAGATCTGAAAAACAATACAGTATGGTTCTACTTGAATCAATTATTTAGACACCCACCATCGCATTTTTTTTTTTTGGTACTGGGGATTGAACTCATGACCTTGTGCTTGCCAGGCAGGTGCTTACACCACTGAGCTAAATCCCCTCACCATCGCATTTTCATTGGCTAACAATTTCTAATGTCATTTTATTGTTTTTTTTTTTTTTTTTTTTTTTTTTTTTTTTTTTTTTTTTTTTTTTTTTTTTTTTTTTTGTCTGGTTTGGTTTGGTTTGGTTTGGTTTGGTTTGGTTTGGTACCAGGCATCCAAATCATGACCTTCTGCTTGCCAGGTGGGTGCTATGCTGAGGAGCTATATCCCTGGCCCTGTTTTGTTGTTATTATTAACTCTTATCCTTTGTTACCATTAACTGCCTTTACAAATTTGAAACATTTCGCTGTTTTTGTGTTTTTATGCTCTGTATTCATAAGCTTGAAACCAAAAACTCATAGATCATCTACCTTGACACTAAGAAATACGTATGTGCATTTTACTGTAGAGAGCAGTATATAAGGAGTCGCTTTCCTACAGTCCCTGAGCTATCTGTTTTGCCTAAAATAAACCTAAGGACAGTAGAATGAATTTGGATATATTGTCCTTATGATGAGCTCAATATTTATTGAAACACCTTTGCAGCAGGAGTTATCTGGTTGGAGATTGGCTGAAGGCAATCTGAGAGAAGAAGAGAGGGTACCCACTTCTTCTGAATAGGAACAGGACCTTCAGCTTCTCTAGGTGATGGGTTACAGAAACTTATTTCTGGAACAATTCTGAGAAGAAGGCCTAGGGAGGTACCAGAAACTGAGAGCTGGGAGAGAAGAAACGATGGAGAAATGGATAAGGCTGTTCAAATTGTTCAAAGCCTCAGTGAGATTTGACTATTGGGCAATGTGCTGATAATAATGTGCTAATGATAATAATTTGTATATTTAAAAATTACTACAATATGTATTAAATATTCCCTTTTTCATAATGAACAAGTTGGTGAGGTAGTGGATTTGTTAACTAGCTTTACTGTATCTTTTTATAATGTACACATAGAACTATCTGTCATGTTTTTCTCCATAAATGTACACAGGTATTAGTTTTCAATTAAACATGAAATAAAAGAAACAAAATATAATCTAGTATACTGAAAATGTCTGCAAATAACCTAAAATTGCTCAACTGTTACAGTAGGAGCCATTGGCAAATTATGAATATGCTGATGTTGAATCACCCATTCACAAGTATATACACGTGCCTAGCAATTTCAGAATCAACAAGGAAGTGACTGTTTGCATCATTTACTAGAAAATATTGGGAGAAAAAACTCAGTCCCATTAGATGTGAATTCAGATTAGAAATCAACACAAAATTTTGAAATAAGAATATATATTTAAGCTTGCACAAGAGTTCTGCAAGATTTCACTGATGCTTGCGTTTCAGCCTCTTATTTTTAAAAATCTGCATTGCAGATTGAAAACTGTATTTCTTATGAGAAATTGTAATGCAGACGTAAACTATAGCCTTGAATCTTGACATATTTGCATTTTTGAAATTTGGAGTATTTTATTCTGCCAAGAATTGGCCTATAAGTATTCTGTATATGATGGGTTTCTGGATATGCAAAAGGACCATATTCTTCTACCCAACAATGTTTGCGCAGGTCATAGACAAAAGTCTCTTGAACTGTCAAGGAATGAAATATTAATATGTCAAAATTTTGTCAGAAATGTTTCAATGAGCTAACTTCAGATTATTTAGTAGTTGCTGGGTACACAGTCAGTCCTAGCTTTTGCTATTTATACCACTCTAACCCATCCTTCAAAATACAAACACAAGCAGATTTGTGTGTGCCTGTGCATCTCTTTGTATGCCCACCCCTGTCATAGCTTGGAACTTACAAAAAATAAGCCTCATTTTAGCCACATGATCAGTCGAATAGCAGTGCTTTGGAAATGCAATAAGAAAACACTCTTTGTTGGATTAGTGCTAAATTATGCTTTATAATGTCTCCTTGGACTAAACAATGATTATTTCTAGTTCTTTGCATTTCACACACTGTTGCAGGAATGATAAAATATTCTTCTCAGATAGAGATTGTGTTCGATGCTGCCTTATCTCCTACCAGCAGAGGCCCGATTAACTGGCTGATTAGTATGCAGGTCATGCCAGCACTAGTAAAATTTTATGATGACTCTGAAGTGAAATTTTGATGGCACAATTCATGACTGTGAATATTTTGTGAATTCCAAGTGAAATGAGCAAAACAAAACAAAACAATAGGAGATTAGGTTCACTGAGCTTCTATAATAAACAGATACTAATAAATGCCTGTAAAATTTACCGGTCGAATCTGGGGGAATGGAGAGTGATCTCATTAAGACTCACAAAAGGGTTTAAATGCACAGAACTTTCATCCATCAGCATTATGCTCATTTGTTCTTGCTGCTGTGGTCATTAGTGAAAAACATTCATCTTTGTCATTTCTTAACAGCCTCTGGATTTTGAGACCAAAAAATCCTATACACTGAAGGTAGAGGCAGCCAATATCCACACTGACGCACGTTTCAGTAGCAGGGGACCGTTTAAAGACACAGCAACAGTGAAAATTGTTGTTGAAGACGCAGACGAGCCTCCTGTCTTCTCATCACCAACTTACCTTCTTGAAGTTCATGAAAATGCTGCTCTGAACTCTGTCATTGGGCAAGTGACTGCTCGTGATCCTGATGTCACTGCTAGTCCAATAAGGTAATTCCCTTTTAAATGAAATATCAGCTACTCCAAATACCAAGCAAATCAGTACAAAACACAATGTTGTATGCATTATGACACTCTGCCTTTGGGATTGTGCTCACAATATGAAGGAATTTTGGTCAGCACATTGTGTGTGTGTGCACGTATGTGGGCACGCATGTGTCTTGGTGTGTGTTCGCACATACATATATGTGCCTACTAAGAGCTATTTATAATGCCTGCAGCTAGAAACATCAAGATAAATCAAGTTATTTAGCTCTTGTAGAGCTCAAGGCCTGCATAACTGCAAGTGTTTTGCAGCACATTAGTGTGGATCTTTTATGTTTTGTGCTTTATGATTTTTTAGTATTGGGAAAGCATCACTAGTTTGTCTTCTGTATTCTTTGACAGCTACAGTGAATTATGTATTAGAATTTAGAGGCATGAAACCAGTGTGTCAATGCATTGAGAGGTTTCTATTTTAGTTTTGTGTTTGGTGTTTGACTTTGAAATTATCTTCTTCTCAGTTCATGGACATTTGGGATAGGTCAGCAGATCTGGCTTGGTGCATTTCACTCAAAAATCTTTTTGTGCCTTTTAAGAAAAGCTTTTTGTTTATAATTTCTCTGCTCTGAAATTTTTCCCAGAATGAGAAATAATCTTTTATTAAAGTTTTTCTGCCTTGTCTAGAAATGTGATTCAATTCTACTTTTTTTTTTCTCCCTGTTGATCTGTATACATCTTTTTCTTTTTGCCAGTCACCCAAATGACAGTACAGGTGCTCAAGCTAAATATATTCCTTCCAAAGGCTCACTGAAAATCTATAACTTGTATGCTGGTCTCCAAGGGTGAAGTCTTGGCTAATGATGTGTTTCAGTGTGGATTTCAAATATTGTCTTAAAAATATTTGTTACAGAAAGAAGAATGAAGAAGACAGGAAGGGAGGGGAAGGGAGAGGAGGGAGGGAAGGAGAAAGAGAGAGAGAGAGAGGTAAAGAAAGAAGGAGAGAGAGAGAGAGAGAGAGAGAGAGAGAATAAAGATAAAAGAATACAATTTAAAAGAAAACTGTCCAGTTAATCTATGTGTTAGACATCAGCTCACACTGAATACTTTCAATTTCCAAGTCACAGATATCTAGGTCAGACATTCTTCCAATTACTTTATTCAGGGAAAGTATAGACAAGTGAATTTTGCGGAGGTTTTATTTATTTGCTTTTTAAAAATGTATTAAATTTCTATTACTCAGAAAAGTGCTAAAGCTGTGACACTGAGAACAAAATCCTGAAAAACACTCAGTGTCTGAAATAACTTGAGTTTGGACAAAAAGAAATTATTTTCAAATCAGAAGTTTTTTTTTCCTAACACATCTGTTTCTAAGTTTAGAATCTTAAATAAGAGTGTATTCAATAAATATACAAAAAAAAAAAACTTCTGCAGCAGTGTGACCTCTAAGAAAATAATACTCTACCTGAGAATTTTAAGAATGGTCCTTTGGACATTTTAAGTTTGAGAGCAATTCAACACAGTCCAGACACATAGGATATCTCTCACTTTTAGCTAATTATAACTCATTTTTGATAATTAGAGCTGACAAAAGTTAAGTGTTAAATGCAACTGCAGGAACTAGCCAAATAAAAAATAATTACATAAGAATCCAGTTCTTTGACCGCAGAGTGCAGTGGCTTTATGCTGGAGTTATTATTCAGGGAACAGTGTGCTGGAATTGTTGTATAAGTGAGGACAATAATTTTAGTTGAATAAATCCATATTCTTATTTTCATATTTCTCCATTTTTTTCAAGAAATGTAAAAAGTAAAACTTGTCACTTTCTTTGCACCTTCAAGCCTGACACACAGTGTGAGGGTAGTAAACAAGATTGGTTCAATGAAGAAGCAAGTCACTGGGCAAGTTTTAGCCTCTGATTTGACAGAAGTTCTATTCCTGGCAGCAAGGAGCACCTAAGGGCTCAGGAGGATGACAAGCCAAAAGCCCCAAGGAATAACAGGGATTCAAATGGTGGGACCATCACAACACAGCCCAAACATGGTATTCATGGCACCAGTTGCAGTGGACTTGCTATAAAGAGATGTGTCCTTAATCAGCTAGAGCTGAGATCTGAGTTACTTTTCATTCCACAGAGAAAGTAACCTTGAATTGACAGAGTTGGGTTTAAATCCAAGCTCATAAGTTCCCTATATATTTTCACATTATACTATAACCTATTCTTTATACTGATGGACAAATGGTGATTTATTGATAATAATTCCAGTTCACAGGGACTCAAGTATCATTTGTCATTGACATTGATTGTGATTACTACTTCTGTTATTGTCAGTATTTGGAAAGTATATGTAGAGGACTCCAGAAGCTTGTCAGAAACAGCATATAAAAAGCATTTCATTTATAGGCAAGTAAAAGGGATGTAGGGCCCTGCTACCAGAAAAAGATGGACAGATAAAGTGCTATTTGATGACACAGACATATGTGTGCATCTGATAGCTGTCAGGTAAGTGTTAGTTCCTAGCCATCTCTGGACCCCTCTAAGGAAAGCACGGATACCATTTCAAAGCACTGACCATGTGCTTTGGTGTATGGGTCCTGAATGAGGGCCCCACATAGGCCTGAAAGGAGGTGACTGGGCTTCAAGAAATAAGGGTATGAGGTTCACCAGCTGCAGTTTTCTGCATCTGTTCTGCATTTCTGCAGCCCCTGCCCCTGCCAGCTGGGTTATGAAGAGCCGCTTTCCTCTGTCTATGCACAACTGGTTGATTTGAGTAGAAAATCAAATTTCTTGACTAGTCAGGGTATTTCATATTTCCTCATGAGGCCAGTAGACAGATTTAGAGCTATTTATCTCTTCTAAACAGAAAAAGAGAACTGGATATTCGTGGAATTACAGAGGAACAGATAGCTATGCATTATTTTCTCTTTAGGAGGATTGCACTTCACAGGCTAACAATGATATACCCATCTTTTATGATAATATGTGTGTGCTTTGCTGTCCAGCAAAAAATAGGTATTTATTGTGGCAACTGCCATGTTAAATAAAACAGTCACTGGTTGTTTGGTCAGCTTCCTGTGAAACTTCTTTTTAGAGCACATTGCTTAGCTCCAATTTTATGTATTTTTAGATTGTTATACTGATGCTTGTATCTGTGTCTGTGTCTGTATATCCATATACTCCCTTGTCAAGCAGAAAAGATAATGACATAGAGCGCAATCTATGCTTTCCTTTTTCCCTACCAGGAACGTTAATTAGGTATTTGCTGCATTCTGGAATACAATGTGTCTCTCAGTAATATAATATGCAATAACTATTGAAAAGATGGCATATTTTGAACTTAAGTAGAATAAGTTTTCAATCACATCTCTATTGCTTTTCTGGCAGACTTTCAGTCTCTGGAATTCTCTGAGATTCAGTTTCCTCTTCAGGATGGGATACTACTATCTTCTTCACAGGGTTAAAATGGTGACAAGTTAATAATGTATTGTTTCTATAAACATTGCCAGCTAATGAAAGATAAACCACCATTAATTTTATATTTGAGATGCAAACTAAAATTTTAATTTTATATTAACAAAGATTCTTCCTAACTTAGCTGACCATAGGCTCAGTGAACTATTTTTGGTCATATTATATCCTGAATAGTATAACTCATTTCATCCTTTTCCTATTTGCCTCTACTACTACTGTAAACACCGTTATTAAATGTGCATGCATCAGGGACTGTGTTAGTATAGTAATTTCATTTTCTAACACTCTCCTATATAAGATATGTTATTTATTGCCATTTAAGTGCTGAGGAAAACTGAGGATAAAAGGACCAAATTGCTGAATTGTATTTACCCTGATTTGTCAGATAGATTTTCAATACTATGAAACAATACCTGAGATAATAAGCTTAAAAGAAGAAAGGTTTATTTTGACGCACAGCTTTGGAGTCCATGGTTATCTGGCCATGTTCCTTTGAGCCTATGGCAGCACAATATGTCATGGGAATGGTGTGGCTAAGGAGACTGTGCATCTCACGGTGGGCTAGAAGCAGAGAAAGAAAGACCAATAAAGCCCGCCTCTTTCCACTGGGCTAAGCTTTCTCAAGTTCTTCCTGCTTTCTAGTAGTACTGTAGGCTAGGATCTGAGCCTTGAACAGAACACAATTCACAGGCAGGCTCTGGTACTGAGCTGTTCTTACAATACAATGCCTGTTCTCTACCAATAGGACACAGATCCTTACAACTACAACTATGTCTATACACGCTAATGTGATTTAGCAAGAACATTTGCAATTGAAAGAAAAACATCCTCATTCTCTAAATAGTCTCATAGAATTCAAGGTGCAGAATAAGAAAGAAGGAAAATGCATCAAATCTGTGGAATTAAACAGAGCATGGGTGGGTGTTCCCTTGCTCATCTGTCTAGCTACTTTGTATCAGTTTGTTATTACTGGCTGTAAACCATATGGTGATATAGGAGACAAAAGAAGAAATCAGGTTACTTTCATGTGATGAATCAGGAATTATGCAAAGATGCTATTATATATCACTCCCTCAAGACACTGGGAAGTGTTCAGTATGTTTTCAGTTTTATGGGGAAGACAGCTGAAGCTCTAAAAGGAGGAGTTGCTTCTGCATAGTGACATTGCAGGTGGCTGTGGGTACTAGTTCCAAACTCACGTAAGTTCTTACCATTGTCTTTTCTGTCTGCGCATTCTCCACTAGGTTGTGGAATCTTGAATAAGGAATAGGATGATGACAGCTGATGTTTACTGAACCCATATTTTGTGATAGACACACAACAAATTATATAGAAGGTAAAAATTCCTAGCACAGAGAAAGTTTTAAAAATAAATCCGCACTTTCTGGGAAAAAAAAAAAACTACTGTGACCTGTTTTTTCCCTCTCGATACATTTATTTAAAGTCACTATTGGTTATGGCCATGGTTTTGAGATGGCACACAACTATTTTTCAGGTAGTTGCTTCTTATTTCTTTCAGATGACTCACCCAGAATAAGATTACATAAATTATTTAAATCAAAAGTAGGTATGATGGCCACTTAGCAAGCAAAGTAGGAGGTTGACACATGATCACAGGGGCTGTAGGGTTCCGTGGTCCTAATTTCCATCTGAAACTGAAGTGCTCACTTCACACAAGTTTGTACTGTTCTTCTTTTCTCCATATCTGGTACTGCATTTTTATAATTTATGCACATTACAGGATTAGCTGTTAAAGAGCTCTTTTGTATGAAAACACTCATTAAACTCATGATTTCCAGTGCTTTTACAGGTGCAGTACCATTTTGTTACCTATAGACACACCATTGTTGAACTGATCTCAATAATTTAATCATTTTGCATAATGAAAAATCTACACTTGATTAGCAAATCTTCACTTATCCCTCTCTCCAGTCCTTGGCAACTACCAGCTTCCACTCTGATTCCTGAGTTTGACTATTTAGATACTTCATGTAGATAGACTCATGCATAGTGTGTCTTTTATGAGTCATTTATTTCACACAAGTAAATGTCTTTAAGGTTCATCTATATTGGAGCTATTTCAGGATTTCATTTTTCTTCTTTGTGAATAATATGCCATTGTGTCTACATACCATGTTTTCTTTACTCACTCATTAGTCAGTGGATATTTAGGTTGATTCCACATCTTGGTTATTGTAAATAATACTTCAGTCAACATAAGAATGATAGTATCTCTTTAGGTTCCTGGCTTCAAGTTAGAATATTTAGAAGTGAGATTGCTGGATATTATGGGAGTTTTATTTTTACTATTTTTCATAGGAATTGTACTGTTTCTCATTCCCATTGATGGTATATAAAAGTCTAGTGTAAGACTTAGTACTTTTAAATAACTAAATCTTGGTTAATTGTATGTTTAGAGTTTCTTAATCTGATAAATGTTTTATAGACTCCAAATTAAAAAATACCAACTATTTCAGCACTGTTTAAAAAAAAAAAACCTCTCAGTATTTAGTTCACTTAGCTCTATTTGGTTTATTCACAATATCATATTCACACAGCCAAGCATTCATTTGCCCCAGTGAGTTATTCATTCTTTTAGTATATTGATTAATATATTTAGTTGTACAAGTTTAACTCATAATTTTCTAGGAAATTTCTGTAAAAGCACAGTCTATGGCATCATAAACTTATTCTTTGTTAAGTAGATCGCCAGAAAATACATGAGAAAACTAGGTTTTCCATTGCTAACCTAATAAAACTTTAATGCAATCTGAAATTGATAAAAATGGATTATGGATATTTAAGGTCACATAAAGGAGACATTTCCCACTGAAATTGAAGGGAAGCAACCATAGATAGTCAATAGTTTTAAAGTGAAAATATCTTATACTTTAAATAACTTGGTATTAGTTTAAAACATAGACTTATTTTTTTCCTCTAATTTTTCTAAAATTTTCCCTCCCCAACTCTTTTCCTCTGTTTCTCTTTCTCTCTTTATTTTAGTTAAAGGCATATTAGTTTTTTTCTAATTTTTTAGAGGAATAATAAATAATATGTGATGTAGGCACCTTAGAAGTCTGGAACTAGCAAAACTCAGATAACATGACTTTTTAAAGGAGTAAGAACAATGTGTGGAGCAATTAGAGGCAAAAAGCTGAAGACTTTTAGGTGGATTTTTTGATTCTCAGAGTACATGTGAGAAAATGTTAAAGTGGTTTCTTTAGGCATAATAACAAAAGCTAGAATGAAATTAAGCAGTGAGGAAGAAACAGTTGGAGTTCAGTGAATATAATAACTGATTTATAACTAAGGGGTTTATTTCATTATGTGTGCCTCTAAATAGCATCTTCACTTGCAGTTGTCTCAAAATTGTATTTTCCTATAAATTTCCCATATAGAGGCTGTAAACTAATGTTTGGCAAAACATTTTGTATGATATAAAAGTGCATTTATGCCTGCTAAATTTGAAAAATAGATATACACTGCCTTTCTCCAAGGGCAGCATTTCCTATCAGTGTTCTGGAAAATACAATTGGGAATAGACATTTTGTGGCAAGATGAGTTTGAATCCAAGCTTGTTTACCCTAGGACCTCCCACGTAAGTTAATTTGTGAAGATGCAATGCACTCTCTAAGAAGGAGAGAACATAAACTGCTCATTTCATCTTTGAGCCTTATTTTTCTCTGCAGAGGATCTGGAGTGTAATTTTCATGTAAAGGAAGTTACTTAAGTTCTGTACCAACCTGTCTCTAGATTCTGATATAGCCATCATTTTAAATGTCATACTCGTCCCTAGCAGACTGTGTACCATTTTATTACTACGTGCACTTCCTGTCTCTATGTTCTTTAGGAAAAAAAAAAAACTAAGAGAAGAATTACTGATGTTAGTAAATACTTTGTATTACACAAACCCTGTATTACCCATATTACACAGTCCCATCCTTGGACAAAGTCTAGCCTGAGACTCTATAATACAATAAAATTTTATTGAAAGATTATCACCCTCACTCTTTTAGGCCTTAGAACTACAGGACGAGTAGTTGCCGCAGTAACGGTATGACCAGCAGACCCTAAAACATTTACATTACAAAAAAGCGTGCCAACCCCTACACTAGACTGGTACGGATTTGCATTTCCAGCAGGAGTTTAAATGGTGTGCTCCTGTGCCATTCTCAGATTTTACTCTATCTCTGAATTCCCTTAAATACTTAAGATAAGGTTTTTAAGATAATTTTTAAATTTTAGCAGTCAAATAAGCTCTTTGTATTGAAATACAACTACAACTGGTAAGAACTGAGATTCTCTATGCTGGACCCTTAACAGCCCAGAGGCTGGTGATGATATGCACTCAATATTGAGTCTGCTGGCAAATGCTCCTTCTTTAGTATAGCTCTAGGGAATATCTATCAACACAGCCATCACACAGACTATGAGAGGGGCATCCAGGCAAATACTGTGATGCTTATGTGCTTTAAGAGTAATTTATTTGTCTCCTCATTTAGTTGATTGTAAACTCATTTTTTTCTACCTATGTTTTCCCTTCTCTGTCAGTGACTATTATCACACCAGTGTTTTGAGCTGAGGCTGATAACTTCCTCAGCCAGCCCCACCCTCTGCATTTCCAAGTCTTGGCAAATTCTCAAATTTCAGCAAGATTTCCCTGACTCGGTGAATGGGAAACATGAAACCAAATTTCACTTAGAATAGAATTGATGTCATATATAATAAACTTCAATATTTCTTCTCCAATAAGACAGAAGGCATCCAGTAATGGAAGAAGGGCTTTGTGTATCATCCTTCACACATATTTAATATTTGAGTACTAATACATTCATAGATACCTCATTACACTTTATTACATTAACTCTGTGAGTTACACATTTTTTCATTATCATTATACACCTATATTACAAGTTGTTTTGTCTACACTTAGATGGAGGTCAAAAGCGAGTGATGCATAAAAGGAGACAGAGCAGGATAGACAAAGGGAAAAATGAAACTGCAGTGCAAATCCAGCTGATCTCTTTGGAAGGAATACAACTCATTAGAAAAGTATTGCGTCATAAAAAATGGGAGAAAATTTATACCTCTTTATGTGCTTAATCTCCCAGTAATCCGTGGAGCTGGACCCGCCTCAGTCACAGGAAGTATATGACTCAAGGTTGTCAGCTGAGCCCACCTCTCACAGCTCTTGCATCATTCCTGGAAAGGATTTTTCATAGCATTTTTCCAAGTCCATCAAGGATGAACACACAGGACCTCTTCAATAATGAACTTGTTTTTCTAAATTTGCTCTGCTGTCGCTGTCTAGACTACAGGTTGGCTCTGCATGTAACAACCTATGTTGTCGTAAATATAGATTTGATTTAGTCTGATCTATGAACACAAGTGGCAAATCGAATTACTTGAACTATTATGCGTGTGCTATAACTTGGTAATCAGGCTGTTAGTTATCAATGATTATCAAACTTCAGGTTTTAATAGACTATTTTAAAGCAAGGAGTCTAGGACTGCAAAAAAAAAAAAGGAAAATGTTAATCTGTGGCTTTGAAAGAAATTTCCCCTTCTTTTTCTTCTCATTGGTGAAGACTCTTTCCTTCAGGGAACAAATGCAATAATAATACTTACATTCTGAAAGAAATAAAGATGCTAGTATAGGCCAAGAAATAATATCTAGCATTATTATATTCATAAGACAGAATAAATCTCGTGTTCGTAGCATGGCGGAGGGAGACGGACACCCTTGTCTTGATGTTCCAATATTTCTGGGAGTAATTTCAACTGGTCTCTCATTTTCTCTTGAATTTCAACATTCTGGTCTTACACAATGTATTGTTCAAGCTTGCTTTTGATCCAGAACAGTCAGATTTGACTTAATGTTACAAAGGAAAACATAATATTGCTTATTGAAGGATACAATTTTACAATGGACAAATTCCGTTTCCTTCCACCTATCAAAAGCTTATTAGATGAACCCCATGTGTATGATGCCTGCTTGTTAGGGAATGGTGTGACTCTGGTTGAAATACCTTTCAAATGGCCCTCCAGGCACAAATCAAGTTTGAGATGATCTACTGAGCTGTGTAGTAAATGAGAATATGATTTATGGAAGTGTTTGGGAATGTTCAATGTCACGGAGATATATCGAATGGTACAGAAGATAAGACATGACCTACGTGCCTTTCCAATGCCAAAGGTCTGATATTAGAAAGACAGCAACATGCCAAGTGTGAAGAGGTTTATTCCTTGGCAAAAGAGGAAGCATTTTTGGCTAATTTCTACAGAATATCAAGCATGTGATCCTGGGCTTTGAATTTATACAGATATACAGACTTTGTTAAAGTGTGGGTTAGGCCTCTTTTAGGTATGGAAATTTCATGTATGAAATATTTCTGTACCATAGAATGGATTATTTAATATATAGGAAGACGCTGAAATGACATGCTTGTGTTATTCCTACTGTTATATAATAAGTAAGTAGATCATTTTGATATAAATGCATCACTAGTTTTTAAAATTTAACAGACAACAATTTATTTACCAGTTAATTCCCAGGGCTAACCAAAAGACCTTAGCATTTTCTAGGTAAACCTAGGTATTCACTAAAATATCAAGATGTACATAAGTCTGTGGCTTTTTTCAAAGTTTTGATGCAGTTATATACTACACTTTTATTTTAGAATGTGCCTGTCTTCTCTAAAAATGTTTTCTCTGTATTAACAATTTTGATCAAAATTAGAAAAAGTATATAATAAAATACTACCATATTAACAGTTCCCTAACACCTAGTAGCAGTTCATGATGTGTCACATACACTGATCAGGGTGTTATAAGTGTGTCACTAACTATGATTATGGAAAACTGATATCATCCTCATTTCATACCCATAGACACTAAGCGTCTCTAATGTTCACATGGAGCATTTCACTAATTTATGGGAATGATAAAATAAGAAATCAATATAAAAGGCACAGCAAAGATGAAAATTAAAAAGAATACAGTAAGTGTATTAAATGCACGGCTAAAAGTTATATTCAGTATTTAGACCATATTCTACCTGTGGTCTATGTAGAATATTGCATAATGAGGGTTTTCTTCCTATACCATCATTGCCCTTTTGTCTCTGTAATATTTGCCAACTGTTGCTCCTTTTCTTGTAAAGAGAAGTCATTACTGACATGCTCAGAAGCACTGAAAAGATACTGTTCAGGAGAAGTAAGGGCTGCTTTTCAACCCTGGGCTGCCCTGGTATCCCTGGGTCAGCGTGGACCTGGGAACACTCATGCAAATTCTTACCCTCAGGGTGAATAATGGTGCTGAGGTTGCCATAGTGGCTTCAGTATAAAACAATGGATATTCACTGCTCCTAAATTGCCAGTATAAAAAGGCATACACCATAGATAATTTTCACATAGCTGCTGGAAGCTCCAGATTCTGTGTATTTTAACAGTGATTTAATTACATTGTGCTAATATTTATGTGAATATTTATAACTCATTTGTTGTATTTGAATAATTGCATTGAAATGCCTTACAGAAGAAAAAAAGCCAGAGAACATTTATCTAGTTTGAAAAGCAATGTAAGGAGTATCTATGAGCCTTCTGTAAGAGCATTTCATTAAGACTTCTCCATTCTTCTCCATTCTTCGTACATCTAAGTAATCACCAAGTCCATAAACTTTACATTCTAAGCCCACACAGCACACCACAATCTCTCACCTGAGTAGCTGTAACATTCTTATTTGTCCATTTTTGATCTGCACACAGTTGGCACGTACTGTCCAGGAATGTGAAACTCTGAGTGTACATAAAGTTAGTTTAAATTAAATAACAATTTCAATTCTTTAGTTGTACCTGCTATCTTGCAAGAGCTAAATAGCCCCACGTGACTAGAGGTGACTACCATCTCCTAAACACTGAGTATACTCCCACTGCTACGGTTGTGGGTTGCATCATAGCATTCCCCACCTCATGGTGTTCTTTCAGTGTGACTTCACATTCACAAAGGGAAAAACATATTGGTGTGGTCTCTAATGTCTTTCCTAATTTGTTTTCTACTGTATTTCTTCCATTGACTCATAACTTTGCACCACAGTAACATGTGTTAGTCTTCAAACATGCTGAAAATCTTCCTAACTCAGAGATTTCATGGTTGATTTCTGTTGGTAGTAGTATTTTTAGTATTTGATGTTTTCATACACTTATTTTGATAGAATTAATTTTTAAGTATTTTGTGTACTTCATCCCTTTTTACCTTCTTAATGGTTTTATCATTACATTTTTCAAAGGGCTTACTTTTATTTATTTATTTATTTATTTATTTATTTATTTGGTACTGAGTATTGAACTCACGACTTTGCACTTGCCAGGCAGGCATCTTTATTGTTTTTGTTTTTGTTTTGTTTTTTTACCAACATTTAGACTATGTTAAATAAGAGTAAGGCCGTGTCCATCTTGACAGCTAATGTACTGGCTCACTCGTGTGAGATACTCAATGAAGATGAAAGAAAGAAGGATGAGAGGTGAAATGGAAATGAACATGGGTGGGGAAATGACTGTATGTTTTTCTCTCATATTTTAGCTCCCATCACATCTAGTCTTTAATTCTGTTGTTACAGCTTTCATAGAGGTTCCCCAAGGACCCTTCACCTGAAAGCTGTGTCCAGGCCCAGGAACTATGGGGAGATGGTGGCACGTTTATGGGTGGTGGTCCAGGGGGAGTTTTGAGCACACTGCTGGGCTCACCTTTGAAAGCTAGTATCAGTTTGTGTCTTTTGCTCTCTCCTTTTACTTGCTGGACATATGTTGAGGAGATTTGCTCATATCAAGCTCCCAGTATGGTGATTTGCCTTACCACACACCCAAAGACAACCAAGTCAAACAACTGTGCATGTGCACTGAAACCTCCAAAACTGCTATTGCAAATGTATTTCTCTTCATAAACAGATTGTGCTGAGCTCCTGTTACAGTAGCAAGTAAGTTAAGTAGCACCTGTGGTTTCTAAATAAGCCCAGCCCCTTCTAGCTCTCCGTATGGGTGCTTCTCTATGGAAGATACATTTGTATTCTCTCTGGAAAAAACCTTACATCTCTGTGCTTTAAAACAGACTCTGCCTCCTGTTACTCACTTATACGGTCCCCTCTCCCTCCAGCACACACGTGTATGTGCACACAGTTGTGCATGCACATACACACACACACACACACACGTACATGCATACACACACACAGTGAAGCATGTCTCCATTTGGAGCTTGACACTTTTTTAAGCCATTATGAAGTCACAAGACATGTTTCCTTGCTGAACATTGTACTTGTCAGTAAGAGGCAACTGAAATATTGTTTATATTAAATAAAAAATTAAATTTTAAACGAAAGTCATTCATAGATTTAATACTGCATTCCATCTTTCTATATTTGCAACCATATCATTGTATCTAAAATGATCTTTTATGCATCATATTAATCATGGCTAGAAAAATAATGCTTGAATTTTTCCAAAGGTTTTCTGTAAATATTGAAGGAATGATTGTGAGTCAAATTTTATTTGGCATTCACTCTAGAGCATTTTTGTTCTAATGTTGCACATAATGTAATTTGTATAAGGTTATTTTTCCAAAGTGTATGTAGAATAAAGTATAAAATGATACAGAAACTGGGGGGACAAATGAACCATGCTGTATCTAGAAGCTGAGATTTCTATATTTTTTCCTAAATCAAATAAAAGTCACCACAGAATGATTCTATGGAGTGAATCACCTTCGTCTTTTGTGTGAAAGTAGCAAGTGGGAATGTTACAAAATTATGTTTCTCTCTGTATGAACCCAGACACCAGAATGTTTGAAATATATTTGTCGTGTTTAATACAAAGATGCTCAACTGAATGCCTTCTACAAATAATGAGAAGTACTCCCTCTGATATCACTCAAGAAAGGATGAAAATGTCTGCAATGCATTAGCTCATCTAAATTGTACATTACTATTTTAAGGTAGACAGTCTTATTTTTTCACATTTTTGATGAACTAATTGTGGCTCATATATGAAGATTTCAACAATAGAGATCAAAATGTTAGGATTTAAAATTACAAAAATCAGAAGACATCACACTTTTGAATATGAGAAGTAAAACCCAGATTACTTTTTTTCCTCTTTCCTCTCCCATTAACTCTTGCTCTTCACATTTCTTTAGACCAATATTTCACATAAAATAATCCACATTCAGGACAGGATTGGAGCTGCACTGGGAAAGTACTTATTGAATATCAGCAGTGCACTAGTCCAAATTGGTGTTATGGTATATGAGTCAAACACCTTTTTTGTATGCAAAGAGCAAATGTCAGGTGAATTTTCAAAAATAATAGCACAGATATCCCAAGAAAGAAGATTGACAAGACTGGGGCTATGTGTTGAAGGCTTTTATGTTTGAACTTTGAGCCAGAAAACCCAAATACAACTTCTCATTTCTTCAGTGTGGAGGTCTGTGTTTTACTGTGGTAACTAATGTGGTGAATGTTGGTATTCATAAATACCACCACGAGTGCTGGAGTACTTTTAGAGAAACATTCAGGAAAATCTGTCCTTCTCAAGGCTGCTAAAGAATGTGAATATTAATACTTCTGTTTATACGTCTTTCCACTTCTGGATTTCCATCTCATAGTTAGTTAGAGCTTTTAGGGGTCTATTTGAGATTGAATAGTCAGCCCATTGTTTTATTTGTTTTTCTATTCAGTGTGAGTTACTTGCTAACTCTTACTATAGAGCACTACTGTATGAAATAAGTTTTATCGATGATATGTAAAAAATCTGATCCTAATACGTAGCACGCAGCTTGAATTTTCCGAGTGTTTTATGTAAATATTAGAAGAATGATTGCGAGGCAGAGTTTATCCAGGATTCTGTACAGTGTAGAGCATTTTTTGTTCTAATGTTCTAGTTTCCAGGAGATTTCACCCATAACAGATTCAACCAAAGATTCTCCAGCTTTGCAGGTTGTGTTCATTGCACATGATGTGCATGGCACATTAGATTCTAAAATCCAAGTAAGCCATCCTCTTTTTCTATCAAAGTGTTTCCTTGTGAAAATTCCAGTTCAGAGTAAAACTTACCTTGTCACACTAGGACCATGCATAGGTTTTTTGTGTTTTTTTTTTTTGTTTTTTGTTTTTGTATTAGTGCATGTTTATGGTAAATACTGTTTACAGTTCCTATGGGGAATTGGTGCATGAACATAACACAACCCAATTTTGTTGTTGTTGTTGTTGTTGTTTTTGTTGCTATTGTTGTTGTTGCTGTTCGAGACAGGGTCTCACTATGTTGTGCAGACTGGACTAGAATTCATTAGTAGCCTAGGCTGACTTCAGACTCACAACAATCTTCCTGCCTCAGCCTTCTGAGTGCTGGGATTACAGGTATGAACCACCATGCCTGGCCCAATTCCTTTTAATCTTAATCCTCTCTCCCTTCTTTTCCTCCTCCCCCTCCATGCATCTCTTGATCACCTTCTCTTCTTTCTTTTTTTTCTTACATTTTTTCAGTGCATAATGTATATTCATTGTATTAAGTTTAGGAGAATGTGTGGCACTTGTGGGCTAGCACTTTCCTTGTAGATAAAAAGAAACAGCCAGAACCCAAGTTGTGCCTTCAAAGTACAGACCATAGTTTATGAAAATGATGAATTAAAATTTCACCTAAGAGACTACAAAAAATATAAGAAGTAGTGGCTTTTCTTGTTGAAATTTAGGAAACATCTAAATATTAATTATTTTATTTGGTAAATCATCTTAACTTAGATGTTCTTTTTTTAATACTGAGGCATCTATAATATATCCAAATCAGTGTATTTCAAAATAAGGAAAATAGCTACATTTTAGACTCTTGGTTTTAGTTGGTTTAAGCTGCTTTAAATATGCACCATATATTAGATGGCCTGTATACAATAAAAAGTTATTTCTCACAGTTCTGGCAGTCGAGAAGTCTGAAATCGCTGTGCCGGCACTTTCAGTTCTGTTGCAAGCTCTCTGTCAAGGTTCGAACTTGTGTTCTCACATACTGGGAAAGGGCTCCCTAGTTCCCTGGATTTTTTAAAATAAGGGATCTAACCTGATGTGTGAGGTTAGAGCCCTGTGCTCTAATCACCTCCCAAAGCCTCCAGCTTCTAACACTATTACCGTGGGGCTAGAATGGCAACGTGAGTTTGGGACGAAGCACACAACATTCTACTGATGCTGCTTCGCGACTGTTTTCAGGGTAGTATATTGAACAGAAATACAAGTATTCAAGGCCATCCTTGCCCTGTAAGAATTGTGAGCGCTTTGGTACAGTGCTTGACACACAGTGTTCGACACACGCATTGGTGAAATGAGCCACATACTCCATCTCCTCTGATTCCTACAACAGTTCAAATAGGTTCTGCTGCTGTCCACATTGTAGACATGAATAGGGGAGCCTCTCCTGAGGTGGTTTATGCCTCAACGTTAGAACAAATCATACATTCATGTTTATTCTAGTTCTGCTGTTTACCCGTCACGCTATATGGATATCCTGGTCTTTATGAATGTTTGTTTTTCTTGCATTCATTATACAATTGGCCTTTTATATCCACAAACACAGATTCTAAGAAGTGTATATTTAACTGACCACTGATTGAAAATTTTTCAGAAAAAAATAATTCTGGAAAATTCCTGAAAGCAAAACTTAAATTTTCACATGCCAAGTATTTGTGTGATTCATTCAAAACAAGTGACACCTAAGTGCACCGTGCTGTAACTTCTGGCCGACTCCGTGGCCCTCAGTCCTCTTCGGCATCCCCTGTCTGAGCATCCTTCATCTCAGACCTCATTCTTGTATCGTGTAGTTGTGGATATGGCAGTTGTGCAAATACTACCCATTCCTGAACTTTTGCTGTCATTATTACCTGAACAACACAGCATGATGTCTCTTTACTCTTCCTTCATGTTGCATTGGATATTAGAAATAACCTAGAAAAGATTTAAAGTACATGGGCATATATGCAGAAGTTATACAAAACATTGTAACAGCTTACACAAAAGATTTGAAAATCTCTCAAAATCTGAGACATTCAAATTTTATTATCTGTGAGAGATATTTCATATAATTCTTGGTACAAGATACTACAGTAAAATAAACAGAGGACAGAGAGGTTAAAAGGGAACTGTTTGGAACACATTTGGTGGTTCAGGCATTTTTGTTAACCACTGTGTGGTCTGAATATCCCTGTTATTGAGCCACTCTTGAGAGGCCTTAGTGTAATTTTTCCTAAGCAATGAAATGTGAGGAATTTCTACAGAGGTAGCAAGGTTTTTCTTGAAGCGATTGGGGTAGACTCCAAACTGCACCTTAGACTAAACCCTTCCTTTCTCCTCAGGTTCCTCCCATTGTGTAGCCTTGTAGGATTATGACGTGCTAACCTCAGGTCTCACTAAAGACTGCATTTAACGCTTCTTTTATACACTCTTTCATAAACTCTTTCATAAACTGGAACTTTAAACACTGAGAAAAATATCCATGCCTTAGAGTTATGGAAGGCAAGTAACATTATAATCTTTCTCTCATTTTGTAGCACTTATAAATGATCCGCAGATATTTTTTGCCATCCTCCAAGAACAGATATTTACCAAGATTTCATTTATTGAATGATATTATTGATGATGATGATGTTTTATTTACCTTCTGTACCTACTGTGCAGAAAGTGATATATTCTTCATTTTTAGTTTTCACAACCACTCCTTGGATATAAGTAATGACATGCAATGCATATTTTTTAACTTTATTTAAGGAGAGAAATAAACAACAAAGCAAAACAGAAAAAGGGTAGCAACAACAAAGAATTCCAAAGGAAAAAAAGAAAAGAACAAAAAAAAACACACTAAGAAATCACTACTTGATAAGTTACATACTGTCATCTTGGAAATAGTTGTTCAAGTTATAAAATTAAAGCATAAAAAATAGACATTCAAAACAGTGAGACTGTTAACAGCTCTGCTCAGCGATCTAACAAAAACAGTAATATGGTCATCTATCTTACACACTTAAACAAACATGTACTTATATCCTTTAGAGCACTTTCTTTTCCTCACTTTTTTACAGTAGCAATTACACATTTTGGATTTTATTACTCCTACAGCTCTTATTACTTTTTATACTAGAGATACAAGTGATATTACAAAATATGATTCTTACTTATTTCACTAATGAGGATAGTCTCACATTGTCTCCATTTCCCTAGGAAGGCCTCAAGATGATCCTTTTTCATAGCTGAGTAATATTCCATTGTGTAAAAATATATCTTCTTCATCCACTCTGCAGTTGATGGGCATCTTGGTTGTTTGTAAGATTTAGCTATTACAGTTCTTCTGGGAATATGCCTAGAAGCAGAATAGCTGGGTCACATGGGACTTCCATACCCAGCTTTTTGAGGAATCTCCAGACTGACCTCCACAGTGGCTGCACCAGTCTACACTTCCACCAACAGTGCAGAAGAGTTCCTTTTTCCCCACAGCCTCTCCAACACTTGTTGTTGGTAGTGTTTTCTACCTTGGCCATTCTTTCTGGAGTGAGATGGAATCTCAGTGTGGTTTTAATTTGCATTTCTCTCATGACTAATGATGATGAACATTTTTTCATGTATTTATTTGCCATTCGTATTTCTTCATCTGAGAAC
>PVJX010008649.1:0-37266 GCA_004027295.1 Dolichotis patagonum
AAAAAAAAAAAAAAAAAAAAAAAAGGCTCAGGCAGGACTGCTGTGAGTTTAAGGCCACCCTGAAATACACAAAGCAGCAAGACCATATCAAAAACATACACAAAAAAATCTTGAAATATATTTAAACGACACAAACTTCCCTAATTTTTTTAATCAGATGTTAGAATTGTAAACAAATTAAAGTTGCAATGGCCCACTTGTTTGTCACAAGCACAAACTTTCATATTAATTGCAACAGCCTTATGTAACACTCCTCTAGTACTGTGATAGTAAACTCAGGGCTAAGTTTGGAAAAAGGGAGCTTATGATGAGAGCAAAGTCTCTCAATCTGAGCACTTACAACATTTTGGGCTGGAAATTTGTTGTGAAGAACTGTCCTCTTTGCATGACACAGAGTGTATGACAGTATCCCTGGCCTAAAAGAACATCACCAGTCCGACCAGAGGTGACAACCAGAAATATCTAGACATTGCTTTAGGAAATATAATCCAGTAAGCAACTGGTTTACTACGAAACCCGGAATAATAATGTTTACCTGAAAACTTTACTAATCTCATCAACTTCTACATACTTGATGCCACCATATTCCACGTTTGTCTTAGGAGACTACTACTATTCATAGTACAACTAGAATGACACAGCAAACATCTAATGAGTAAAGTTTGAATACAAAATTAATTCAACATAATAGTTACATCTACTGAATAGTCAAAAATCCATTAAATAATTACTGTGAGTCCAGTGTGCTAGCACATGTCTATAATCTCAGCATTTGGGAGGCTGACCCAGGAGGATTGCCACAAGTTCAAGGCCAGCCTGTGCTACAAAGCAAAAAAAAAAAAAAAAAAAAAAAAAAAAACCCACGATAAATAAGCAACTAGATAAATAAATAACTACGATAGTGTTAGGGTACAATGAATGCCTTAGACAAATGACTACTATTGCAATTTGGGAGTGACAAACTGGTACAGTACTTAATAAGAATTATGGATTGACTATTTTTCTTTCTTTGGTCTTTTTAAGACAGGGTCTCATTATGCAGTTCAAGCTGGCCTTGAGTTCACTTTGTAGCTCAGGCTGGTCTTGGGCTTACAATGATCCTCCTGCTTCAGTCTCTCAAGTGCTGTGATTACAGATGTGTGCCACTATGCCCGATTTGCACTATTTTTCATTTCATATACAAAATTTTAATTATGTTTGCTAAACTTCCTTACTTAAAAAAGATGTTCATGGGCCGGGGATTTAGTTCAGTGGCTTAAGCGCCTGCCTGGCAAGCGCGAGGTCATGAGTTCGATCCCCGGTAACAAAAAAAAAAAAAAAAAGATGTTCATTTAAAACAAAAAAAAAAAAACTGGAAACAGATATGAAGAAAAATAGCTCTCAAATATTGCCATAAATAGCCACATTTGGGTATTATACTCTGGCTTATTTCTTGAAATTTAAAAAAAATTTTTTTTAACAGATAGGGCCAAGGATTTATTTAGCCCTTATAAAGGGCCAAGGATTTATTTAGCTCAATGGCTAATGTCTGCCCAGTAAGTGTGAGGTTCGGAGTTTGAGTCCCAGTATGCAAAAAAACCCAAACAAGATTGTAAGAATGTCCCCATATCACTATGTAGTCTTTGAAAAAGATTTTGTTTTGTTTTGTTTTGAGGTACAAGGACTGAACCCTGGGCCCTGAACAAGCTTAGCTAAAAGCTCTACCACTGAACTATATTCCCAATCCTTTACTGTTTTCATAGAGTCTCACTAAGTCACTCATACCAGGCTCCAATTCACAATCTTCCTGCTTCAGCCTCCTGAGTAGATAGGATTTTAAAAGTACACCACCATGTCCAGCTGAAAATAGGATTTGGCAATTGGGGGGGTGTTAAGTCAGGGTCTCAATATGTAGCCTAGACTGACCTCAAATTCCAGATCCTCTAGTTTCTGAGTGCTGGGATTACAGGTATGCATGACCATGCCCAGGTAAAAATAAAATTTTTAATGGCTGCATGTTCATCTTTTACTTAGGGTTAGTTTACTAAAGTATAATATATGAATATGAATATGAATATACACACACACACACACACACACACAAACTCTAAGTGCACTGTTCAAATTTTAAGGTCAATACATCTGTACAATATCACCATCTAAAAGCCTCTACCATATCCCCTTCCATTCATGAACCCAAGGTACAATAGTTTACCTGTTTTAAATTAACTGGAATATAGATGTTTTACTTTGTATTTAGCTTCTTTCACTTAATATTATTCTTATAGAATTCATCCACACAGCTCCATGTGGTATACTCACACACTACTATTGCTATATAGTATTTCATTCAATGAACACACCCCTAATTATCCATTCTACTGGCTTTAGGCATTCAAGCAGTTGTACAAAAGTTATTTGAAAAGTGCTGCTATCAACGTTCTTCAACATCTTTTGGTAGCAACTTAACAGAAATCCTTCTGCCTCAGCCTCCTGAGTGCTGAGATTAAGATGTGTGCCACAAATTAACATTGTATAATAAGTGCTACAAAAAGATGACATAAAACCTAGTCATTAAAAGCATGTTTAAAAGAATGCCAAATAAAATAAATAGTCCACTTAAAATAACTACTCGTCATTTCTTTTAACTACATGAACCAGCAATTTTTCTTTAAGATTCAAAAGTAGAAAATACAATACTGCATATTTGAAAAACTCTATTATAGAAAGGGGAGAAAAGAGAAATAAGAAGAACATGTGTCATGCACAACTGCCACCTCCCCACGATGAATGCATTCATTATATACTGCAAACATGTATTAATAAAAGATTTTTAAATTCAATTACAAAAGAATACCACAAAGCATTAAGGTATTCAACAAAATGATAGCAAGCATAGGTGGATATAAGCAGCTTCACCATATACACAATTTTATTCATCAGAAAAAGGAACATTATAAAAAGCAATCTAAATTGAGTGGAAGTTGAAACTGTACTAATTGAAATGGCCCTGAAGAATCAAAATTGTGATCATTTAAATCTTTATGAGAACTATATATTTGACAACAAAATATAGAAAATTATTTAATTTTTAAAAATTAAATCCTCTGACAGTTAAAAACTGTACATATGATCTTCAAAACATTGCATGCAGGGCATGGTGCCACAAGCCTATAATCCCAACACTCAGAATGCTGGGACAGGGAGCTCCAAGCCTGCGTTCTGCCTGGCCACCTTAGCAAGAACTTCCCTGACAATATTAAAGGGAAGGGAGAGGCACAAGGATGTAGCTCAGTGCAAAGGCCCTAGGTTCAATGGGGTATCTGTGTGTGTGCACATGCATGTACACAAACTGCTTCGTTCGTGTCTTTATGGTAAAAGTTTTCAATACTTTCTTCTAGTTTTTGAAAGATACATTTTTGTAATTTACATTCATTCTACTGTGTCACAGCACACCAAAATTTCTTGCTCTTAACTAACTATAACTTAATACTTACTAATGCATGTTTCCCACCATTTCCTTTCCACTACTCTCGCCATAGACCCTGGTACTTACTACTCATTTCTCAATTTCTAGTAGGTCAGCTTTTAGAGTCCACATGAGAGAGATATGACTAGAGATAACTGGTTTTTCTCTGCCTTAAGTTTCATTCACACTGTCACACAGGACAGGATTTCAATCTTTATGGCAAGAGTAGTAGTCCTTTGCCTAAAACTATCACTTTTCTTTATCCAGTCACCCACTGGTGGACACTTAGGTTGCTTCCACTTCCTAGCTATTGTAAACAGTGCTACACTAAACATGAGAGTGCTGCACTACATCCATAAGTCTCTTCAACGTATCAATTTCATTTCCCCTAGATATACACCTAGTAGTGAGACTGCTGTATAATATGATTGCTACATTTTTAAAATTTCTGAGGAAACTTCATACTGTTTTCCATAATAGCTATACTAAATTCACATTCTCAGAAACCGCACACAAAGGTTCTCTTTTCTCCCCATCTTTGCCAGCACTCATTATCTTTAGTCTTTCTGATCATAACCTTTCTTATTTAAGTAAGACAAAACATCATTGTAATTTTTGGTTTGCATTTCGCTTATGAGTAATGAGAATTTTTTCACAGGCTCATCATCCTTTTTTAAACAATTTTTTCCTTTTTTTTTAAACTACAGTATTTGTTTTTTGTGCTATTCCATTTCTTGAGTTTGTTGTATTTTTTGGATATAAACCTTTTTTCAGATGTATACTTTACATGTATTTTCTCTTGCTTTTGAAACTACTTATTGACCTATGAGGGTTTTACATTAGCTGCATGTATTTAATCAAGAAGCTACTAATCTAATGCTTTTATACACTACAGAAATTAAGACAAAAAATCCATTCACATGGAAAAACAGCAACATATCCAATGTGTTTATAAAGTGCTTTAGTTTAAATTTAACTTCTTTCAGTTGAGTTTCGTTATATAAAACGTGAGACAGTTAAAGAACATTTACGTGCAAACTGAAAGCAAATCAATCATCACTTTGTTCCCATAATCAGGAAGAAAGTACAGATATTTCTTGTTTAATTAAAGAGTTATGGCTCCACACTAATTCGTTAAATGAACTGATCAACAGGGAACTGTATATGTCTATACACTGTAATATTCAGAAGAGGGACTGGGAATATAGCTCAGCAGCACAAGCACCTGCCTGGTTAGCGTGAGGTTCTGAGTTTGATTCCCAGTACCAAAAACAGAAACAAAAAACAACAACAAAATATTGAGAAGAAATGATCAAAGAATATTCCTAACTTGATGACTTTGTTTTTACTTGCATAACTGATACATCAAGTACCGTAATGTACAACAGAACATAAAACTATAGTACTGTACTACGCAGTACAATCAGCAACAATTATAGTACTGTATAGTACTGTATAAACAAGGCATACTGTCCAAAAATATTGATGTTTTATAAGTAAGAGGTATAGAACTGAACCACAAAAAAAACCAAAAAGGACAGGTCATAAATCCAAACAGTCATTAATCAACTTGGTTGTTAAACAAAGAATATCATATTGTTTTGTTTCTTTGTTGGTTTGGTTTTTTGTCTGTTTGAGACAGGGTCTCACTATGCAGCTTATGTTGTCCTTGAGCTCACGTTGCAGCTCAAAGTGGTCTTGAACTCACAACAATCCTCCTGCCTCATCCTCCCAAATGTTGGGATTACAGGCATGAGCCACCACACCTAGCTTGAATATCGTGTTATTAGTCCTCTGTTACTGAGAGGATCTAACCAAGGGCTCTGGAGAATGTTGAAGAAAGATGGGCATAGTGGTGCACCTCTGGAACCCTAGCAATTGTGACGGTCAGGCAGCATAGATTGTTGCAAGTGGAAGGCCAATCTGGACTTCTTAGAGAAACTCTAACTTAAAAGACAAAACAAAACCGAACTGCTGTAGAAACCAGTGAGTGATAAAATACTGTAAAGAGAAGTCTTTAAAACTAAAAAAAAAATAAATAAATAAATAAATAATAGTTTGAAAAGAGTACACTAAAATCAATGAAAATACTACAACTAGTAAGAAGGCACTAAAAGACCTTTTGACTACTTTGTAAAAAAAAGTTTAAATTCCTTTTTACCTGTTGTTTCCTAAATTTTCAAGGCAACCTTCAATGAATCTCATTCGAATCTGTCTATCAGTAAACCAACATACCAAGGAACAGAGAAGTTTCTCTGCTTCATTTATTAAACCTTCAGAAAGATTAACCTAAAAAAAAGTATATACATAAAGTTACTATTTATTTTGATTTCATTATGCTATTAATTTTTTATTCTTTTATCTTAAGTAACTTACAGCATTATCATCTTGGACTATATCCCACAATAATGTGTTTCCTTTCTTGCAAACATTATCCAAATTAATATCTGTCACAGCATTACTGTTGAATTGATGTTTATGAACAGCAGGTCCTGCAGGAGCAAAGCAGACTACACTATAAAAGAATGCAAGTGAATGCAAAAAGGAATCAAAGCATCCATCAAGCTAACAAATCTGAAGGAAAGTATAAAAGTAAAGCTCTTCTTACTTAAAACAAAAACAACATTAATGCAATTTTTTTAATGGAAGTAAATAGTATTGTTTAGAGTTAAGGCTAAAGAAACAACTTTCATGAAAACAATGCTGTTCTAAATAAGGAGAACAGGAAAAAAATTATCAAGATATTATCGTGTACAGGTACAAATTCCCTACGATGAATGTGATAATTTTTTATACCTAAAATGTACCAAAAAACGTAACAATTTTGTTTCCATAGTCTCTACTATTGATTAATGTTTTTCACATATCAAGCAAACTGGACATAAATATTTAAATATTTGAAACTCAAGGAAGCAATTTATCTGAAGTAATTCTTTAACCAATGCACATTCCTCAAGATGATCATTTGTATAATCTGTTAAAATCCATAGCACTAGGAAAAAATTATTTGTACTGGATGATTTACCGAAAAGAATCAAATTAAAAGTTTCTACTATAACAATTGATACTTGCCAAGAAGCAGGCTAAATAATAACCTATTCCATTAACTAAGTAAAAAAAATGCTTTTTGTTTTTTGCTGTATTGGTGATTGAACAGAGGGCCAATGCACTGAGCTACATCCCCATTCCTTTTTATTTTTTAATCTTGAGACAGGATGTCATTAAGTCATCAAATTGTCTAGCTAGTCATTAAATTGTCTAGGCTCAAATTTGCAATCCTCCTGCTCCAGTCTTACAAAGCACTAAGATTAACAGGCATGTAACACCAAAGCTAGCTTGGTTTATTATTAATTATTTTTGGTTTTCTGAGACAGGGTCTTGCTGTGTAATTCAGGCTGGCCTTGAATTCACTATGTAATCCAGATTGTCCTCAAATTTGTGGCAATCCTGCTTCAGTGTCCCAAGTGCTGGTATGATAGGCAAGCACTACCATACCTGGTAAAACTATTTTTTTAAACAACTTTACTATAAAATTTACTGACAGAATTTTATATAATATATATATAATTATAGAATTATATATACACAGAATAATATATGTATTATATATATAACAATATATAGAATTATATATATATATACATATACACATACATGGATTTCATTACATTGAGAATTGTGACCAGCACCTTAATCCAGTTTTAGAACATTTTTACTATCTTAAAATATTCACTGTTCCTAGTTAACCTTAACTGCAGTCCCCAAACTTGACCTGTTTTATCATTCCAATAAATTAGTCTTTTTTAGAAATTTCATGTTAAAATAATTATAAAACATATCCGGCTTCTGTCACTCTGTGTGTGTGTGTGCGTGTGTGTGCGCGCGCACGCGCGCATTTAAGCACGTTCTTAAGGTACAACCATGTCAACATAATGTGGTGGATTGAAAATTGGTGGTCAACTTAACACTCAGCTGTACTGAAGCAGCGTCATTCTGAGGCCAACACAAGGACTGCTGCCAACATAAAAAGGAGAACTGGAGAGACGAAGTGGTGTTGGTTCTTCTGGTTGTTGTGGGTTATGTTGTTGGTGTTGGTTTTCCTGGAGGAGCTTGTCAAGCTTCTTTCTCAGTATAAACTTGGCTGTTCTGTCAGAGGAGCTCAGCACCTCGTTGTTGTTGCTGAGGATGGCTGCGGTACTTTTCAGGGGAGCAGTGGTCCTTATTTTGAGCGTCACTTCCTGGCTCCAGTGCAAAACCATCAGCCTACTAGCAAAGATCGTTCATCCCACTGGCACAGGCTTTCTAGCTTCCAACTGCTGACCTCTAGGCCTTCCCAGGGCAGATCCAGAAATCAGAACTGCATGAGTCACTGTTGTCGTTAACATTCTCATGGGCTCCAGTTCTTCAGCTGGACTCATGTAAGATACTGCCATGGGATCCAGGATCTCAGTGGACTCTTTTGGATCTTTAGTGTGTGGACAAATTTCCTGCACATTTTGTGTTTGACTCCTTGGGTGAATATTATAAAATGAGTCCTTAAATTACGTGTCCTGTATTGAATTGTCAACTTTGAAAACCCTAACTAATAACACATACATTATCAGTAGTGCATTCCAATATACTATTATAAAAAAATGCATTTTACTGCTATATTTACCAAGTAAAGGACATCTGGAAAATGCCTAGTTTGGCATGTTATGAATAATACTGCCATAAACATCTGTTTAACAAGTTTTTGGATAAACCCATGCTTTCCTTTTTCCAAGTTAATAAGCAGGAACTATCTATATCTTGACTGATAGACACACATAAATTTTTTTTTAATTGCTGAACTAAGCTGGGCGTGGTAGTACAGACTTGTGATCTCAGCATTCTGGGAGGCTGAGGCAGGGGAATCATAAGTTTGAGCTCTTCCTGGGAAACATTGTGATTGCTGTGGTTTATATCTAGAAGTACCCCCCCCACCCCCCGCAACATCCACCTCATGCGTTCATAGATGGGCCTTTGGGGAAGAGAGTGGATTCTCCTCCCTTGAAGCTAGCAGACTATGAATTGAAACTTCTATAAACTGTGAGCCAAATTAAACCTCTCCTTTTAATTTGCAGGTGCCAGGCATTGTGGCTCAGTAAAGAGAAAACTGACAAAGACAGTGACTTACTGTCTCAAAATGATAAATTAAAAAAGGCCTGTGGATATAGCTCAGTAATAAAGCTCTAAGTTCAATCTTCAGCACTGGGCCGGGGATATAGCTCAGTGGCATACCACCTGCCTGGCAAGTGTAAGATATTGAGTTTGATTCCCAGTACCAAAAACGCACACACACACACAAAAAAATCGATCCTCAGTACTGTCAAAAAATGAAGGAAAAAATGAAAAGGAAATGAAAGAAAAAGAAAACTGGCAAATTGCTTTCTCAATGGGGTTGTGCCTTCTTATACTCCTACCAGCAGCATATGAAAGTATCCCTTCCTGTTTGTTCACCTACACACTCCTCAAAACGTTTGTATAGTTACTTGTTAATCTCACCCACTGTCATACGTATTTAGAAGAACAGCACAGTGATTTCAATATACATTCCCCAATGAAATAATGATTTTGAGTAGCTTTTAATGTGCCTATTCTTATTATCAGCTTAGGTAAAATTCTTCACCATTGTTTAGGTAGTCTTAATGAGTATAAAAGTTTCTATACATTTGGGATATGAGCCCCTTACCAGACACACAATTTTAAAATATTTTTCTAGGTTATAATTTGTTTTTGGAGGGTGGTTCAACATGAATTTTATGGCAGCAAAATGAATTCAATTGGTACACATACCAACTTCTATTGATACACATAATCATGTACTTCAAACACGTACAAATAAAAAAATTAAGAAACAATATTAATCTTATTAGAATGTAATGAATGGCACAAACCCAAGGATTCGCTATCACTGAGCCATATCTCCAGCTGATTTATTTTTTATTTTGAGGCAGGGTCTCTTTAAATTACCCATGTGACACTCAAACTTGCAATCCTTCTGTCTTAGCCTCCTTTGGTGCTAAAATTACCAATCTTTTTATTCACATTTCCCTAGTTCAAAGCAACCACTAACCTATTTTATTTCTATAGAATTTGTCACTTTACATGTTTCTTATAAAATGAAATCCTATAATATTTCATCTCTTGTGACTATTATTACTTTTAAGGTCCTGAAATACTAAAAACCTAACACAGCCATGTATTTTGTAAACTAAAAATCTGTAATTTCTTAGTACTATTAGTATGCATTGCCTTTCCCACCTGACAGCTCTTGATAGAGCTGTAGTCTTTAAAAAAAAATGCGGGCCTTACTTATATTTATGATGGAATATTCAGAATTTCATTCCCTTAGAAAGAAAACTAGCATACAAAAAGTGTCTTGACAAAGATACTTAAATGTCACAATATTAATTGCTAATATGTTTTAACAGTGTAATATAAATTATTCTTGTTTCAAAGAAGGTAATATATTTTACTTCAGAATCTTACCTTGACTAAGATGTTCATGATAAATAGATGCTAAATTGGGAAGGTGCTGTTGGAGATGAGATGTCAGTTCTGCATGTGAATTAATCTGTACTAGTTCCTCTTCACATCCAGACTCCTCACCATCAAAATCAGCCATATTTTTCTCTGATTTTGCACTGACTTGTGAGCTACTGCAACTAACATCGTCTGCACTTAGCATATCATCAACCATGTGCCTGTAACAAAAAAAGTACAAAGTTAATAATTACAGTAAACATACTTTATGAATCACTAAAAAAGATGAAACTCAAATACTGGGCAAAAATTACCACATAATCACAAACAAGGCTCTATTTCTGTATATTTGTGTATGGTACTGCGGCTGAAAAAAATTTTTTTAGTAATAATGAAATTGCACCGGGGAGCTCTGCACTGAGTTATATCCCCAAACCTTTAAAACAAAAAAAATTTTTAATTTTTTAGTCTAAAACAGGGTCTCACTGAGTTGGTTAGAAGAGACTTGAACTTGCAATCCTATTGCCTTCAGTCTCCCAAAGTGCTGAAATCACAGATATTCACCACCACACCTGACTCGAACGCTGTAACAGTACAGGATAGCATTACAAAAACCCAAATGTTAGAATGGATGAATAATTTTATGGTAAACATATATCTTGTCTAAAATATATATATATATATACATATATACATATATACATATATACATATATACATATATATATATATATAAACATGTTCATGGGGAATAATTTTAGGTCAAATGAGAAATGCTCAGTGTTATATATTATTTTATAAATTCAAAGCCATAATATGAAAAAAAAGTTTGTTTTTTTTTTTTTGAGACAGTGTCTCACTAAGTAGCAAGTAGCTGAGGCTGGCGTTGAACTCACAGTCTATCCAGTACTGGGATGATAAGCATGTACCACTACGCCCAACTTGGAAAAAAAAATTATTTACATTTGTTTATACAACTACAAAAATCAAAAGCTGGGGCTGTAGTTCAGTGGTAGAGTGTCTAGCATGCACAAGGTCTTGGGTTCAATACTCAGTAACATCGAAAAAAAAAAATCAAATACAAAAATTATCAGGAGTCTATTTAAATTTAAGGATTCAATCTAGTCACAGTTAATATTAACTGGGGATTTCTTTGACTGTGGAATATTTGCTGGAAAAATTTTAACAAAACTATACTACCAGCTGGGTGTGGTGACACACACCGTAATCCAAGTACTTGGGATGCTGAGGCAGGAGGATTGCTGCAAGTTCGAGACCAGCCTGAACTGCAAAGTAAGCTCAAGGCCAGCCTGAACTTCATATGAGACCCTGTTTTAGAGGGGGGTGGGGGTGGGGTGGGGGGATATGGTGCATTTATATCCTGCACTATATTGCTAATAAACAGTACTCAGACAGGGAATTTAGTACCTAACAAATAACATTTGTAAATATTCTACGCATCTGTAAATACTTAAAGTTGTATAGTATGATTTACGTTCACACGTTCATTTTTTGAAATATGTAATGTCCTATAGAAAACTACCTCATCAGAGTTTTAAAAAGAAAAATGGGTATTGTTTTGTCTCCTATAGAAAAAAAAATTAACTGGGAGAGAATGGAGGTGCAGCTCAATGGCAGAGTTTGGCAAGTACAAAGCCTACCTTGCACAAAAGTACACAACACAAAAGTATAGTAATACTTGGGAGACTTTTTTGTTCTTTTGGAAACGGTCTTGCTAGATAGTTTAGGCTGGCCTTGAGCTAACTATGTAGTTCACACTGCCTCAAATTTGCGGCAATCTTCCTGTTTCAGCTTCCCAAATCCTGCCATGACAGGCATGTACCACCATCCCTGGCTGGGAGATTTTAATAGAAACCCAATCCATCACTTAAATATAAATATATTTTAATGTACTGTCCTCAAAAAATCTATTTCCTAGGCTAGCATGTACAACAAAAGTATAACAAGCACTCATTTAAAAACATACTCTTCTGTATACCCCAAAGAATGTAAAGACAAAAGGATAAAAAAACATGAAAAAGGAAAACTTTAGGTTGATTTAAAGACTCACAGCATTATCAAACACATAGTATGGAAAGGGCATAAATTTATGTCTTCAACTCTTTTTTTGTAAAAACTTTCCTACAAACAGATTTAATACTGCTTGTAGAAAACCTCTACTAGGGCTGGGGATTTTATTTAGTGACCTAAGTGCCTGCCTGGCAAGTGCAAGGTTGTAAGTTTTCACACCGGGTACCAAAAAAGAAAAGAAAAAAAAGAAAACGTCTACTAAATTGTGACGATGAAAAGGAAAATCTTATGCATCTTCTAATTTTAGCATACTAGTAAGTTTAGCATACTAGTAAGTTTGTGGTTATGTGTGAATTATACCCATGGTATTAAACAACATTATTGTTAATTTTTCTTTTAATTTTCTCACCTAAAAAAAAAAAACTGTATCTTTCTCATGAGTTTATTGTGAAGATTGCACAGAATGGAACTGTCCCAAATATGTGTTCAATAAAATGTTACAGCTTTTACTGTTGTCATTGTAAGTCGAAATATTTTGAGTTGATAAAAATCATAAACAGTGTTAAGTTCAAAAGAGTATTAAACACCTGATAAAAAATGCAAAATATCTTAACCTTTATACTGACCCATTTGGAAATATTTTATATATTACTAGCTTAAATAAAATACTGTTTCATTTCACCCAATATAAAAAAGTATTGAAATAAGCACTTTTAAAAAGTGGTGTGCCCAATATAAAAAACTACCTATGTATGGGCTGGGGATTTGGCTCAGCAGCTCAAGCGCTTGCCTAGTAAGCATGAGGTTGTAAGTTCAATCCCTAGTACCAAATAAATAAATAAATAAATAAACTACCTATGTAGCCAGGGATACAGCTCAGTGGCACAGCACCCACTCAGCACGCACATGGACATGAGTTCGATCCCTGGTACCAAAAAAAAAAAAAAAAATACTACCTATGTGTGACTTGCATTTGTATCCCGCACTACATTGCTAATAAACAGTACTCATCCAGAATAAATTACAACTGAGTAAATACTAGTCACAATACTTTCTGTTAAAAGAAATATAAACTGAATACTTACTTGTAAGCTGACTTACCCATCATGGTGGTGATGGTGGTGATGGTGGTGATGGTGATGCTGTGGACCAATAAACTGCCGACAATTAAATAATTCATTCCCAATAGTTTCCCCAAGAAAGTCCCCAGTTCGTGTAATACAAGACTCCTGAGAACCTTGTGTTATATGAGCAGCATTCATTTCCCCTGAAATATCGTGTTCCGGGTCTTCAGGGTGCGAACAGGCATCCAGCATTCGTATTCGATTATCTACTGAAGGTAATGACTCAGTGTTAAAAACTAGGTCCTTTCCAGTTCCATTACTTGTTCCATTTCTTTCAGACGGGCCTTGGGAATCCCCTAAGCAAATGCCTGCTTGACTTTCTAACTTTCTATTCCGAAGATCTGCACCACAACTGCTTTTGGGAAGATTATGACCATGATCATCATCATCGTCTTCTTCTTTAAGTGCTTCAATATCTGCAATGTCTTCTGACTGCACCTCACTTCCAGGGCTTCCAGCTGACTGGCTTGCATGGCTAGAGTTGACCTCATTGCTAGATCCATCACTATGCCCACTACTACTACCAGGACCACTGCTTCCATCTTCACCACTGTTAGCAGTTTCATCGGAACTTCCTTGCATGGATTCCTGTATTTCCAAACAGATTTAAATTAAAAATAGCAGCAATATAAAAATCCCTCTCAAAGGAGAAGAAATTATTTCCATACCTCTGTGTCTGAAAGCCGCTGTTGCACATGTTTGGTTCTATTAATAAGCTGCTCATCCATTTCAATGTCACTGCCACCACTTTGATGTGTATCACTATTATCACTGCTTTGAGGACTTGCTGCAGGTGACCCTATAAAAAATAGAATTTCATTTTTATTTTTAATGTGTATTAACTTAGATCTAACAGAAGTACATCATTCTTTGATTCCTTGAGCTATTAAAAAAGCTTTATGCTAAGTAGTCAAAATTACAATCTCTGTATTAACATTTGCCAGTTACTTCTAAAGAGGTTATATATGACTTCAATTAAAAGTCAAGGTACTGGATGGTTTTAAGCAAAATGTGTAAAATGACGGATGGGGGTGAAGTTCAGTGGTAAAGTGCTTGCCTAGCATGCGAGAAGACTTGGATTCAATTCCAAGCACTGTCCAGAAATAAAAAAAGATGAGAACTAGTTTAAGGTTTACACCTTCTTCTGAAAGTGTATTACATAAAATCAGTACTGGAGAAGATCAGCAAAACAAAACTGTAAAAGTTGTACTGTCATGCATTTCTAAGACTCCACTTACAAGGTGATGGAGCTGCCCTTCTGAGCTCTTCTTCCTCTGAAGGAAAAGGAAAAAATGGGGGAAACATTCTAAGTGACTGAACTTTTTGGGACAGCATGTCAGTTGTTTATAATAGGATACAGATAGGGAAACCTGCAATAGTTATGAGTGCTTGCACAGAAAAGCCTAGCAGTGTATAAAACATCAGAAGACAAATATTACGTTTGAGTATATAAAGTTTCAGTTCTTATTTTTTGAGACAGGATCTCATTTTGTAATGCAGGATAGCCTTGAACTCACTATGTAGCTAAGGTCGAACTCCAACTCACAGCAATCCTCATGTCTCAGCCTCCTAAGAATTGGAATTACAAGTATGTGTCACCACACCTGGAGAGTATATAAAGCTTCAGAAAGTTCTTGGAGGCTATGTAAGAGAAAGACACACACAAAGCATCTGACATGGCAGAAAATCTTTGAAATACAAAACAAAAAGATAACTCCAGGCTGGATCTGGTGGCACACACCTATAATCCCAGCACTCAAGAGACTAAGGCGGGAGAATTGCTGTGAGTTCAAGGCCAGCCTGAGCTACAAAGTGAGTTCAAAGCCAGCTTGAACTGCATAGTGAAACCCTGTTTCAAAAAAGATAGACACATACATACATACACACACACACTTCTATTATCTTTTGCCATTGACATTACTTCTAAAATGATTTTTATTTTTCAAAATGAAAATGGAAGATTAGAAAATTTATTAACTAGGGGGCTGAGGATTTAGCTCAGCGGCATAAGCGCCTGCCTTGCAAGTGCGCAGTCGTGAGTTCAATCCCCGGTACTAATTAAAAAAAAAATTTCACTAACTACTGAAACTTTATTACTATTCTTAACTTCGAGGGTCAATCAACACCAGGAATCAACCACAATTGATTACCTCTTCATATACAGTCTACCTCAAATTGCAAACTTGTCTTAAAAGGGAGACTGAATTCTGGGGCATAGTGACGCATGCTTATAACCCCGGCACTTAAAAGAGAGCTGAGGAAGAAGAATCTGCTTGTTCAAGGCGATCTGGACAACTTAGTGAAACTCTGTCTTAAAAAAAAAAAAAAAAAAAAAAGAGCCCAGTGTGCTGGCATATGATTATAATTCCAGACTTCAAGACACAGGAGTATCATGAGTTCAAAGCCAGCCTGGACTACAGAGAGTAATCCCATGTCAAAAATCCTGAGAGAGAAAAGGAGAAGGAAGGGGGGGGGGGAACACCTGGGTTGTGAGTACAGATTGAGCATCCTTTACCTGAAACGCTTGGACTATAAAGTGTTTCAGATTTTGGATATTTTCAGATTTTAGAATATGTCCATATACTTATGTATTTTGGGGACAGTAGGTACCCAAATCTAAACATAAAACTTTTTGCATTTTATAAGCACCTTATAAAAGCACTTCAATCTTCAGGTTTATATGTGGCTTGAAGGTTATTTTACCTTTTTTTTTTCTTTTCTTTTTAGTGTACCTTTGTTTAACCCATCACATAGGGTAAGGTGTGGAATTTTCCACTTGTGGCATGCTGACATTCAAAAAGTTTTCCATTTGGGAGCATTTCGAATTTTGAACTTTCTGATTAGGGATGCTCAACCTATATTAGCAGAAAACACTTCAAATATCATTCATAAACTTCAGGCAACTCACTTCAACATTCAATACACTTTACTAACCTTTCTTATTACCAATGGGAATATTAGTGTTTAATAAAGATGCAAAAGAACTCTGTTTAGATAGCTGAGCCTTAGCTGCTAGTGCATTATTCCATAATGCTTTAATTAACATAGATGCCAAGTATAATGTCTAAAAAAGAAAAAAAAGATTAAAATTAGATGTTTTTTGATAACACTTTAATATATTCAATATCCTTTGCATTCAACTGAAGTACAACACTAACAAGCAGCAAAAAAATCTGAAACATAAATGATTACATTAAAAAAAATTTTATATTCTGAATGTATGATTACCTGTTCAGTATGAACACTTGGCTCAAGAGCTGAGACCAGATTCAGGAGATGTCTAAGTGGTACAGGGTCCAAATTCTTGATAAGTGAAGGAAATAAGTCATGTATGTATCGACTACAATGCTTCAACTAAAAAATAAAAGCACATTAAAAAGTTAAAAATAATTACTCTGCATAAACTTATTTGATATGAAAAAGTTACAGTTTGAAAAGTTGAGAAATTGGCTAATACACTATTATGCTATATGCTAGCAAAAAAATTACCAAATTCCATAAATAAGTCAAAACATACTGAAAATAAAATTAAACTTAAGCACATTTATCTTAACCAAAAAACCACAAGCGTCATTTTCTAATCAAAAGAGGAGGCTCACAATAAACATAGCTTCCAGAATTCAAGTATGAAGAAAACTCAAATGTGACTTATCTATATGCCATTACTAAAAAAGTCAGTTAAACACTAAATTAAGGGGACCTGGGATACAGTTCAGTGGTACAGCATCTGGCTACAAGCATGAGGTCCTGAGTTGATTCCAGATTACCCTTCCCCTGCAAAAAAACGACTAAAGTGGAGGCAATTACAAATAAATTACAATTAGGAAAAAAATATTTCAGATATCTCTCATATACATGTTATTTTAAAAGGATTAAGTTTAACAATCTTAACTGACTTTATTTTCAATTCTAGAATCTGGCAACACATTTATAAAATAAGTGTTCTCATGATCTAAGCAGAGGTTGTTTTTATAGACAGAAAAAGGCTTGACGAAAGCAGAAACAAAAACACAAAACTGATTTTTTTTGTGTTTTTTGGAGACAGGGTTTCTATGCTGGCTCTTCTCAGTTTGACCTTCTGCCTTAGACTTTCTGCCATGAGGGTAAGGTAATTCTGATTTACTCTATTTAGACAGAACAATAGAAAAATAATCAATTAGATCTTTTCACCATTATTCAAAATATTTTTTAAATTTTAAAAATTTTATTCGTATATTTATGCAGTATACAATGACTATAGTTGTGGTTGGGAGTTGGCATATATACATAACACATACTAATTCTTATTTCTCCTTCTCTCTCATCCCCAAAAAAGTGTTTCTGTAATACTTATTTTACTGGAATATACAATAGAAACTCTTAGCAAAAAGTTAACCAGCAGGATGTTGTGCTAGATACCTGTAATCCCAGCACTCAATTAGATTCAGGCATGAGGATCACTGCAAGTTCAAGGTCAGTCTTAGCTACATATTAAGGCCAGCTTGAACTACAAGTTTTTAAGCCCTTGTCTTAAGGGGGGGGGGGATAAACAAAACCTTAAATGAAACTATAAAATGTATAGTGGTATGAAAACTAAGTATTATGTCATGAAAAATAACCACCAAGCTGCTAACTGATAAATCAAGACAAAGAAACAAAACTGGTATGGTGACACACTCCTACAATCCCAACACTCTGGAAAACTGAAGCAGGAGGATAGCGAGTTCCAGTAGAGCTTGGGCAATTTACAGACTTAGAAATATCTCAAAATAAAAGATGAAAAAGAGCTGGTGAGCCAGGCATGATGACATACATCTGTAATTCCAGGCTGAGGCAGGAGGAACACCACAAATTCAAGACCAACCTGGACTATAGCGAGACCTTGTCTCAAAAACACAAATCTCCCTTCTGTCTTCTGGACAGAAGCTTTCTTTCTCTCAATAAATATATTCTTGACAGAGAATCATCATGCAACAATAAAATAAGAACAATAATAGAAAAATCACAAAACATAATATCTACAACTAAAAATTACATTATATACGATTATATACGATCATACATTGTAGGGGTTCAAAAGTAGCTCAGGGTGAGCAAAAAGAAAGAATCAGTATAATCCTAGTACTTCAGAGGCTAGGGCAGAAGTGCCACAAGTCTAAGGTCAGTGTGGGTACAGAGGAATTTAACGCCAGCCTGAACTTCATAGCAAGACCAGGTCTTAGAAGAAAAAAGAAAGGGGGGGGATCATCTATAAATCTGAAAACAGGTCAAATAAGGAGGAAGGAGAAAAAATGAAGGTCATGCCTGTAATTCCAACCCTCTGAAAAGCTGGGGCAGGAAGACAGTTTGAGCCTAGCCTGGGAAACTTAGCAACACAGCAAAACCCTGTCTCAAAAAAGAGCTAGAATGTAGCTCTGGGCAAAGACCCTGGGTTCAATCACCAGTATCACACAAAATAAAAAACGAATATGAAAAGCCATCCTGAGTGATACCATGAAGGTATGAATAAACTGATTCTGAGAATTTCAAAATACAAAGAAAAGAATACTTCAAATGATGAGTAAAACTATTCTAATGTGATGAAAAGGCGTGAATCCACAAATACAAGAAATTGAACAAACATTCAATTACAGTAAATTCAAAGAGATCCACCCTGAGACATAATACAATCAACTATGGAAGGCCAAAGGGGCTAGGTGTATTGGCACACACCTGTAATTCCAACACTCACAAGGCTAAGACAGGAAGATTGATATGAGTTTAACAACAACCTGCACGACACAGTGAGTTCAAGGGCACTTTGAACTACATAGTGAAACCTTGTCTCAAACAAAAAACTATAAAGGTCAAGGGAAACAAAAATATTTTAAGGGAAAAACCATTCGTTATATATGAGAGAGGTGCAATAAAAGAGCTGAGGTTACAGGCATGTACCACCAAGCCCAGACCATATAATGAATACACAAAGGAAGGAAGTTTTATTATATGATATGGTATGGATAAATTTGAGGATACTATGCTGAGTAAAATAAGTCACATAAAAATAAATATTGTATGTTTCCACTTAATATGAGATATCTAGAGCAGTGAAAATCCTGTTCAAAAAAAAAAAAAAGAGGAGAGGTGTCAGGGGCAAAGGAAAGGAAAAAGAGAGAGAAGCCATCCAATGGGGATAGAATCTGATTTTGAAATGAGAATATGAAAAAGCTCTAGAGATCTGTTATACAACAATGTAAATACAATTAGCCCGACTGAATTCTATGTAATCCTCCATCTTTGGTACCATGAGACACTGAACCTAGAGCCTTCACAATGAGCTACATTCCTAATCTTTTGTATTTTTTATATTGAGACAAGGTCTTGCTAAATTGCATAGGCTGGACTTCAGTTGGTGATCCTCCTGCCTCAGCGTTCCATAATGCTAGGATTTCAGGATTGTCCAGCTTGTATGCCTTTTTAAAATCACAACTGCAGTGGCCCTAAAGGCCAGCAGATTGCTGTAGCTGCTGGTTTCAAACAGGAGCCTAAAGAGAATTCTTTCTGTGGACTGTTGGCCATTTCAGAACTTTGGACGTGGAATGATCAATTCATCAGAAAGAAATAGCAGGTGAGTGTGGCAGACTTTCAGCGGCCACAGGAGAGAGACCCTGGCGCCTTGGGACCTGCACCATGAGGTTGACTCAGGGTGCCGGGAGAACAAGGAGCTCCTCCCCTCTCTGGGGGGCAGCTGTGAGTGTGGCAGACTTTCAGTGGCCCGAAGGAGAGAGACCCTGGCGCCTCAGGGCCTGCACCATGCGGTTGACTCGGGGTGCCGGGAGGGGAGGAGCTCCTTCCCTCTCTGGTGGGTGGCTGTGAGCCTGCTGGCAGGCCAGCTGAGAATCAAACTACTAATGTCGTCCTGTCCCCCATCCCATGTCCAGTGGTCCCCCCCCCTTTAGCAAGTGGGAGCCAATGAACTACATACCTTGTGAAAAGATTGGCTATGTTATTTAGTATGAACTCCCCGTATGCAAAGATATGGACAACCATTTGGAAGAAAACGAGACAATGTGACAGATAGTGAAGATCTCTGGTTGTCTAGCTTTGAAATTCATGCCTTCTTATGTCCCGTTCTGTTCTGTTTTGTTGTGTTTAATTTTAACCCCTTTAAAATAAAATTTTAAAAAAGTCACAACCGCAAAAACTTTTAAAGAATCCCCAGCAGGTGTGCTGGGGATTTAGCTCAATGGCATAATCACCTGCCTGGCAAGTGCAAGGTCGTGAGTTCAATCCCCAGCACCAAAAAAACAAAAACAGAAAACAAACAAACAAAAAAAAACACAAAAAAACAGGCGTGCTGGCACACTCTTGCAATCCTAGCACTCAGGAGGCTGAGGCAGGAGGACTGTGAGCTTCAGGCCAGCCTGAGCTGCATAACAAAACCCTATCTCAAAATAACCAATAAAAAAAAGAAAAAACACAATAACAAAAAACATTTACAGAGATTACCAAAGATAAAAAGCATTATTTATTAATAAAATGTTCAATACAGAAAGAAGAAACAATACGGTGATCACATTTCAATAGATGCTGAAAAACCGTGACAAAACAAATTCATGACTTAAAAAATTCTTAAAAATGTAACGAATTCACACTAAACATAGAAACATAGCTTTTATCCTAGACATCAAAAAGGTAACATATAAAAAATCCACAGCTAATATAAAAAATGGCAAAAAAAAACTTGAAAGCTTTTCTTTAAGACAAAGGATATAGTAAGGATACCCTCTCACCTACTACTTCCATATTGAAATAAATACTGGAAGCATTAGACAAGAAAAAGAAAAGACATTCAAACTAGAAACAAAGAAAAAAATGTTTATACATGATATAATCATATACTGAGAAAATCCCCGAGATTCCACAACAACAACAAAAACCTATCAGAGCTGGGCAGTAGCACATGCCTGTAATTCTAGCAACTGGGAAGTCTAGGCAGGAGGACAGGCAAGAGTCAGAGTTCAGCCTGGTCTACACAGCAAGACTCTCAGAAAACAAAAACAAACATGCAAACAAAAACCATCCCACCACCAAAAATCCCTATCAGAGCCAATAAATTAATGTAACAACATTAATGGATACAAAGCTAACACCAAAAAATATAATCAATGATTCTATATACTACAAATAAAATGTCTGACCAAGAAATTCTGAGAAAAAACCCATTTGGCATGGGAACAAAAAGAATAAAATATTCAGGAATAAACATAACCAAACAAACTCACACAGTAAAAATTCTAAAACAGTGATGAAGGAAATTACAGAATTGATAAACTTAAATTGTCCACATTCAATATATTCTCTATCAAAATCTGAAAAAGACAATCTTTCCCAAGGGCATTCTTTAAAAAAAAAAAAAAAAAACATTAAAAATCATAGCAAACCACAGTAAGGCCACCACTGAAGGGGTTCAAAATATATTATAAAACTACAGTAACCGAACATTACTGGCATAAAAAAAATGAACCAGGGGCTAGGGATATAGCTCAGCAGCGTAAGTACCCCCACCTGACAAGCGTAAGGTCCCAAGTTCCATTTCTGGTGCAAATAAAAAACAAACACCCCAGATGAACCAGCCAGAATAGAATGAAGAACGTAGGAATAAGTTCATTTATCTACAGCCAGCATATTTTCAAGAAATTTTTAAGAACATACAATGTGGGCCAGGGGTTTAGCTCAGTGGCATAAGCACCTGCCTGGCAAGTACAAGGTCTTGAGTTTGATCCCCGGTACCAAAAAAAAAAAAGAACACACAATGCAGAAAGGACAATCTTTCAACATATAATCTCAAGGAAACTGAACAGTCACAAAAGAATGAAACTGGATCAGCCAAGTGGTGGCACACATCTGTAATCATATAACCTGGGGGAGGCTGAGGCACTCTGAACTACATAGCAGTATTCTATCTCAAAATACACAATGGACAAACCAGGTGTGGTGGTGCACCCCTGTAATCCCAGCGCTTGGGAGACTGAGGGAGGAGGAATGTTGCAAGTTTAAGACCAATCTGGGCTATGAAGTGAGCTCAAGGCCAGCCTGAACTACATAGCAAGACCCTGTCTCAAAAAGGCAAAAAAAAAAAAAGACAAAAGTAGGAACAGGATTGTAAGAGTAAATTAAAGAGTGAAAAATAAAGAGCAAATGCCAGATCTAAAACCATAAAACCATAACAAAATAGGAAAAGCTTTTTGACATTGGGCTAGGCCAGGGATGGTGAACCTTTTAGAGATTTCAATAATAACAAACAACCAGCTGTGGCACACGTGCCACAGGTTTCCACCACTAGTCTAGGTGATGACTTTTTGGATATGACACCAAATGTACATGCAAAAAACCAAAACATAGGTAAGTAGAATCACAGCAAACTAAAAAAGCTTCTGCACAGAAGCGGAAATAAGATCAAAATGAAAAGGAACTTACAGACAGAGAGAAAGTTATATGCAAACTATATATATGCTTAGAGTTTTATATCCAAAAGATATTAAGACACAATAGAAAGACAAAAAAAAAAAAACCCTCAATATAAAATAAGCAAAAGAAGCCATACGTACTAATATACCCCTGTAATCCCAGCACTAAGGATTGTAAACCAGAGTTCACACTGAGCAATTCTGAGAATTAGTGAGACACTGCCTCAAACAAAAAAACAGAAAGAAAGAAAAAATTGAAAAGTCATTTCTGAAAAAAAGACATAGAGAAAGCCAACATATATAAAAGGTGTTCAACATCACTAACCATCAGGGAAACACAAAAAATATGAAATACCTTATACCTGTTAGAATGACCATTACCACTAAGAAAAAAGATAACACAAGAGCTGGTTAGGACATGGATTTAAGGGGCCTCCACTGTACAGTGTGGGTGGAAATGTAAACTGATAAAGAAATCATGAAAAGCAGTTGATGGATACTAACAAAATTAAAATAGAAAAAGCTTATGCTTTTTCTAGAGATAATCTAAAATAAATAAATAAAACCAAACCAACCAACCAATCATGTCTAACTACACAGTCATGTCAATTACAGCATTTTTTACAATAATCAACATATGAAACAATCTAAGAAACCCTTTACAGGTAAACTGATTAAAAAATGTACACATGCACGCATACATACACATACACACACACTTGAAGGGTATTATTAGGACTTTACAAAGAAGAAAATTCTATACTGCTTGAGATCATAATGCTAGTTCAATATGACAGACATATTTATATAGTACATGTTTTCTCTTGTATGAGAAACCCAAAATATACATAAAGAGCAAAATAAAAGATAATAAAAAGATCTTTTCAGAAAGGGAAAGCAACCAACAGATTGGGGAAGGGTGAAAAAAATATCGACATGAGTTAGATACATGAAGGAATTGCAATGCCACGAGGAATGCAATTATCTACATACTGTAAACATGTACTAATAAAAACTTTTTAAAAAGTAAATCCTAGCTGAACAGTATGGCAATGCCTATAATCCCAGCTACCTTGGAGGCTTAGGACCTATAGATAGTAGGATATGGAGCCTCTCTAAGAGAGACAGCTCAAATGCCAGAATAGAACACCCTGGAGAGACCCAAACAGAGGGAGATGGATTCTCTCAACCCAGGAAGAAACTGAACTCAAAGAAACTACTCGAATATGAGGTCCTGGGGCTACCATTAGAGAAGCTAAGATGAGTGAGCACGGCACTCTCGCGGAGCTGCCTGAATTCGTGCCTGAGATCGACCTGAGCAACCAAACCTGGAACGAACCCGCGCCGATGCGGCAACTGGCTTGAGCGACCCCGAGCGTAAAGCTGAACAGCTCTGCACGCAACTCGCCTGGGACCAGCCCTACACGCAACCCACCCAGCGGCACCCTAAATTCACACTGCAGCCGAGCTGAGGTCAGAGGTCGGAAAGCCCAGTAGCTCTCATGGACTGGCCTCAACACGCGGTGAGTGATGGGAATAAGCCCCTCCCACGGGAAAGGGGCAACCAACTGGACAACAAATTGGAGTTGGGCAGAAAATTCCTAACTCGGTAAGGAAGCGGCTTCGGTTGGTTGCTCCCCTTGCAGAGCGGATTGGTAGGATTTGCTTGAACTGGGCCGCGTTTCTGGCTAGGACCCAGTGGGTCACCACAAATCAATTAATTCCCTGAGCAGCGCACACTGGCAGTGAAGGCCCTCAAAGGTTGACTGGTCCGGAGGGGAGGAGCCAGCGTATACTGCCTTTGCTTGCACTTCATTCCCTGATAGCGGACAGCAGAGGGCAGAAGCCCCTAGATTGCGGGCTCCAGAAGAACCCTAACCAACAAGGGCTTGGAATTACACTATACACTTGTATGGAAGGAATCAAAAACATGACGAGAGAGAGAAATAAGAAAAAGCCCCCAGCCCCCAAACCTGAGAATGTTGATCCAGGAGAGGTAAATATAGAAGAGATTGAGGGCAGCAAACATGCAACATCAAACACAGCATCAGTGGACATAAAGAGATATCTTCAGGACCTCGTAAATGAGATCAAAACTGAAATATTAATTCAAATTAAACAAGAGATAAGTAGATTAATAAAAGAAAGGCTGGGCACCTCTCAAGAAGACACAGACAGAAGAATGGAGGAACACAAAAGGAGAGAAACGTTCAATGAAGAATATAAAGCTAACCTAGAATTCATGAATCAGATTCAAAGAGATTACCAGGAAACTAAAGACTCCATAGAAAGTTGGCAAAACTACTTGAAAGAAACTAAAGATAGACTAACAAAAATTGAACATAGCCTTGCAATGTGTGATCATGAAAGAGCTCTTAAAAATAACAAAGGAGCAGGCAGTAACAATACAAAGGCTAGAGAATGACAAGAGGATCTGTAAATTAAGAATAAAGCATGTGAATGAAGAAGCAAGAGTCAAAACAGAAGAATTGCAAAGGCTATTCACAGAAAATTTCCCAAACATAGAAAAAGGAAATGATATGCAGACGTATGAAGCATACAGAACTCCAGCCACCTACAACCAAAACAGAGCTATACCCAGACACATAATAATCAAGATCCCAGAAATTCAATATAAGAACAGAATATTAAAAGCTGTCAGAGAAAAGAAACAGATCACCTATAAAGGAAAACCCATCAAAATCATGGCAGATCTCTCAACACAGACTATCAGGTCAAGAAGAGTTTAGAGTGAAATAATTCAAGCCCTGAAGGAGAACAGCCTCCAGCCCAGATTGATATAATCTGCAAAACTCTCTCTAGGAATCAATGGAGAAGCAAGATGCTTCCATGACAAAGAGGAACTGGAAGAGTTTGTGACCACCAATCCAACCCTACAAAAAATACTGAAGGACATTCTAGGCAGAGAGAACAAGAATACGAGCATTTCAAGAACAGTGGCAGAGAGGCCTCAGTGAACGGGGCAGACAGTGGAGTGGAAGAGAAAAATAGACAACCAATGGCAGAAAAACAGAATAGCAGAAATGAGGCAGAGAAGATTGGCCGTAATCTCTAGTATAGAGGGCCTCGAAATACTAACAGAGAGAAACACAGACAGAGTAGATCAGGAGATAGGGTCCATATAGGGAGGCAGTGGGACTCAAAATAAGCAGCGCACCCTATGGGAGTGAAAGGGGAGGAATTCTCTAAAAAAGGAAGGCAGAGGATATTGTTCATTGGGTAACAAGATTTAAAATCTACATTATTCTCATCACTCTGCTTGGATGGATTACATGCTTTTCCAGTTTGTCTACTTACGCTAGACTTGAGGACATGGTCAGCTATCCCCAAAATAACAGGACCTATTACGGTAATCATCTCTAATTTCCTACCAACTTAATCTGAAGCCCTGTATAACTTATACTGTCTTATTATGACTGATCTTATTTTAATCTGGTTTGTTAGATTGCTACTTTGTATTGACTGATTTTATTCAAATCTGTTATGATGGATAGCATCAAGTCTAAGAGTATAGGCAACTACACTGAAGATGACAAGATTCACTAAGATAGCCACTCTGGTTTGATTATTGCCTGCTTTTGAAGTCTTATAATATCTCCAATGCTTCGTTTTTATTAATGTTGTTATATACTGCTGAGACACCATGGTAACCATTGTAGATCACCTTGTATTGCGGTTTTATGTGACTTTTCTGCCTCATGCTTTTCTAGGAATTGTTTTATCTTACTTTGTTTTGTTTTTCCTGCTAATACAGAAAGGACAGATATACATGTAGAGACTCACACATGTGTAGAGCTTATAAACAGTTTACAAGAACCAACTATATAACACATGTTGAAATAAACAACTACTTTGAAGAAAAAGAGACACTGCAATACCCAGTGCTGATTCCATAATGTCATGATGTGAAGTCCAGCAAAACTATCACTTTTTGTTCAAGTGATCTTAGCTTGCTTTGCCTTGTTTAAGTACAACACACATGAAGGTATGGACAGCTGTTTTGAGGAGAATGAGAGACACTATGACAGCCATTCATGGCTTCCCTAATGTCTGGTCTTGAAGACCTGTAATGCCCTCCTCATCCTGCTCAGATCAATTCCATTACTAGGTTGTTTCATGTGAATTCCCTATATGTGACAAAATGGACAACTATTTGGAAGAAAACAGGAGTCAATATGATAGAGAGTGAATATCTCCAATTGTCTAGCTTTGAAATTTATGTCTTACATTGCTTTCTTGTGATCCGCTTTGCTCTGTTTTCTTGGTGTTTAATTTTACCCTATTGATATAATTGCATGTATATTTGAGTGGGTAAGATGGATGACCATACTGTTGTTTTTGTCAGATCGTGGAGCAGAACTGTTAACAGTCTCACTGTTTGAATGTCTACTTTACATGTTTTAACTTTGTAAATTGAACAACTATTTCCAAGAAGTCAGTATGTAACTAGTCAAGTAATAATTTCTTAGGTTTTATTGTTGTTGTACTTTTCCTTTTTTCCTTGGAATACTGTATGGTTGCTACCCTTTATTCTGTTTTATTTTGTTTTGTTTTTTCCTCTTTAAATAAAATTATAAAAAAAAAAAATAAGATGTAAGCTGGTAACTGTGAATGCCCACATCAGAAAAACAGAGCAAGCCCCAACAGATAACTTAAGATCCTAAAACACAAGAACAATCCAAATCTAAAGCTAGTAAAAGGCAATGAAATTACAAAGATCAGAGTAAAATTAATGATGTTGACACTAAAAAACAAAAGATTGCAAAGAATGTATCAAACATCTGGTTCTTTAAAAGAACAGGAACAAAACAGACAATATAAGAATATAAACAAAACAGAGATTGTATCAAAAAAAAAAAAGCAAAGACAAGACATATATAAGCAATTAGAAATGAAAAAAGTGAAGTCAACAAGATAGCACCAAAATCCTGAATATTGTTAGTATCTACTTCAAAATCCTGTAGCCCTATAAATTGGGAGATTCCAGAAGAAATGGACAGATTCTTAAATACACAGGAATTATGAAAACCGGACCAAAATAAAACAAAAATATTGTAGAACAATAACAGGCAATACAATTGAAGCAGTTAACACTTTGTCAATTATGAAAGGCCCAGTACCAAATGGTTTCATGATTGAATTTTGCAAGAACTTCAGGAAAGATCTAATGCCAGTAGTCTTCAAACACTTTAAAATGTTCCTGCTGACTGTAGGTACCAATGGTACATAGGTGACTGTCCTATCAACATGACTGTCCCATTGGCTTGTAACACTGCTGGTACAAATGGATCTCATCATTTTTATTAGTCTTTGCATTAATACAATTAATAAAAAGTCTACAAATGAACCAAATCTGATTACTTGAATTTCAAGTTACTGTTCAAATATAAATATTAATACTATTCATGCCAATTTGGGGGAAGGGAGGTAACTGGGAATCAAACTCGGGACCACACACTTGCCAGGCAGGTACTGTGCCACTGTGCTATATCCCCAGACCTCCAATTTAAAAACTGTTACAATAATATTATAATAAACCTTAAATTTATTTCACTCAAAGAAATTTTTATATTCATAAATAGTTTATCAATGATTCTCTATAAACTTTAACATGCAAGTCTTACAAATACTCCGATGCTGTAACTCAAATTAACTGTATTACAACTTTTTAAAACCACTTTAAAGTTTTCCTTAAGGAACTATAATATGATGACATCTAGTCTACTACTCAATGTCTCTCTTTGCATTATTGTAATCAAAGACCCTGAATAGAGATACAAGCTGCCTGATGCTACCACCAGTAGTTCAAACTGGCAAAACCAATCAAATCAAGAGCTACTTAGCAATGAGACATGAAATTATACCTTATTCCAAAACTAGACAAGGACTCAACTAAAACAGAAAACTGCAGGCCAGTCTCTATTGAACACAGACACAAATGTTCTCAATAAAATACTGGAAAACAGAAGGTAATAAATCATTAAAAAGATCACACATCATGACCAAGTAGGTTTCATCTCAGGGATGCAGGGTTGGTTCAACATATGCAAATCTATAAATGTAATTTATCACCTAACCACAAGCAAAGAGAAAAAAAAAAAAATCACAGTATCATTTCAATAGACACAGAAAAAGGCTTTAACAAAATTCAACATCTGAGCCAGGCATGGTGGTGCACTCAGAAAGCTGAAGCAGGAGGATTGTTATGAGTTTGAGACCAGCCTGGGATACAAAGTGATACAAAGCATAGGCTCAAGGTCAGCCTGAACTCTGTCAAAAGGGGGGCGGGGGGAGGATCAACATTCATTTGTAACAAAAACCCTGAAGAAAATAGGTATAGGAGGACCTTATATCTCAATCTGATAAAAGCATTTTTTATAAACCCATTGCCAACATCATATTAAATGAGGAAAAACTGAAAGCTTTTCTTCTGAAATAAGGAACAAGACAAGAGTTACTTCTCTTGTTGCTGGGACAAAATACCCAGCAGCCAAAGTTAAAAGAAACAGTTTATGTCAGCTCACAGTGTGAAGAGGTTTTAGTCCTTGGTCAGCAGGTTCCAAAGCAGGGTTGCATAGCAGAGGGGCACTGCAGAGACCAAACAGTCCATGCTGTGGCAGGCAGATGACAATGAAGCAGCAAGCAGCAGTAACAGAAGCAGCATCAAACCCAAGCCTTCCTTTTCCTTTTATGCCATCCAGACTACAGGCTGTTTGAGTGTTGCCACCTACATCCAGTGTGGACATTTCCAATTCCCGTACCTGAAACTATGCTATTCCAATCAGTACACTAATGTAGCACCACACAGTCTTAATCCCAGTATAACATATTGTAGATCCAGCCAGCTCTGAAAAGTCCCACGTATGACTGCATGAGGCTTTGGAAGAACACCTAGCTACAAACCGTAACAAGGCTGTCCATTAGCACCACTCCTGTTCAATATACCACAGGACTTGAAACTTAAGCTTGAACAGTCAGGCAAGAGAAAGAAATCAAACAGATACATATAGGAAAGGAAGCAGTCAAAGTATACTTACTTCTAGACAACATGATCCTTTCCATAAAAGACCCAAAAAACTTAAACAAAAGATTGCTAGAACTAGTAAATTAATCAAGATAGCAGGATACAAAAATCAACACACAGAAATCAATAGCATTTCTGCACACCACTAATAAAGCCAGAGAAGGAAATTAGAAAAACATACATAATGGCTTGAAGAAAAATTACATGCTCAGGAATTAACCTAACAAAGGAATCAAAAGACCTCTATAACCAAATCCACAGTACTCTGAAAAAGAAAACTGAAGAGAACATCAGAAAAATGGAAACACGCCTTGCTCTCAGACAAGCACAATTAGAATTGTCAAAACAGCCTTATCACCAAAAAATGATATATAGACAATGCAAAGCAAATCAAAATGCCGAAAGAATTCTTCACAGACTAGAGAAAACAATCTTAAAGTTCATACGTAATCAGAAGTGACCCAGAATAGCAAAAATAATCCTAGGCATCAAGAATAAAGCATGAAGCATCATAATCCTAGATTTCAAATTTATTACAAAGCTAGAGTGATAAACACAGCACGACAGTGGTACAAAAACAGGTATGTGGATAAACAGAAAAGGATAGAAGATGCAGAAACAACCCCAGGCATATTCAGTCATCTTATTTTTGACAAGGTTGCCCAAATAACACAGTGTAAGACAGATAGCCTCTTTAACCAATGGCACTGGGAAAACCAGCTCTACGCATACAGGAAATCGAATCAAGACCCGTATGTCCCAATAGATACTAAGCTAAAATCAAAATGGAATTAAAGATCTAAATGTTAAAACAAAAACCATCAGCTGGAAGATAAAACAGATAAAAACTCTTGAAGATAAGTATAGGCAAGGACTTTCTGAACAGAATCCCAACCGCGTAAGTAACATCAGGAATCAATAAACTGGGTCATATCAAGTTAAAAAGGATACGGCAAATGAAATAACCAACAGAGTAAAGAGGCAACATACAGAATGGGAAAAAAAATTTTGGTACCTACTCCTTAGAAGACTAAAAACAAGAAAAAGAACGCAAAGAAAGTAGACACCCCCAAATAAAAATCCAATCAATACATAATCAGTTGAAATGAATACATGCCTCAAAATGAGTACAAATAGACAGTAAATACATGCAAAAACATTCAACATCTTTAACCATTAGAGAAATGGAAATTAAAACAACCCTTGTACTTCATTTTACTCCAAAATCCAAAAGAACAACTATCATTAAGAAACCACAAAATAACAAATACTGGCAAGGTTGCAGAGGAAAAGGGAACTCTTCTACAATGTCTGTGGAAATGTAAACTTGTAGAAATCACTATGGAAATCAGTATGCAGATTCTTCAAAAAATAAAAATAGAAATTCCATTCAATTTAGTTATCCCCTTTCAAAATATCTTCCTGAAAGTTAAAGACTGAATATTACAATGATACACGCATACCCATGTTTACAGTAGCACAACTCTTAAGAGCTAAATCTTCAAAGCAGTCTTCATGCCCATCGACAGATAACTCAATGAAGAAAATGTGTTATGTATACACACACAATGCAGTACTATTCTGCTGTAAAGGATACATCTCAGTCAGAATGAAAATGGACATACCCTGAGACCGTAATATTAAGTGAAATAAATCAGACACAGAAACTCAAATATAAAATCATTTCCCTTACATAAGAAATCCAAACAGTAAGTAAACTAAACAGGAAAATAAAAGATCATAGGAAACAGGGAGACAGATCTTTTGAAAACAAGAAGACGACAACAAATGGAGTGGGGGTGGAGGAGGGGGAATGTAAAAAATATCAAGGTGTGTTATCTATATGCACCAACTCCCCACAATTAATACAATCATTATGTAATGCAACCATACTAATGCAAAACTTTAAAAAACTGAACAGTGAAAGTTAACCAAAAAGTTACATAAGTTATTTTCAATAAGAATTCTAAGAGTAACATAAAAATCTTTCAAGCATAAAAAATTCTGTTGTCTTTGTTGCTCTTATAATTTTATACAAATAAAGCTTTCTTTACTATATAAAACACAGAAATGCTGCATTATTATTTTTCAGAGGAAAGACAATCCACACATTAATATGTTTACCACAGTTGAGAAGTACTTACAATGCATGTTTTTGCCTTCCTTCTCTTACAGTTTGAATGTAGTAGACCAAATTATCAAAGAAAAGTTTCATCATGTTCAGTTCTTTTTCTGCCCACCTGACCCAATTAAAGAAAAAATAAATTTTTAAAAAGGCAGAGCAAGAGAATAAAACACATGCTTGGAAGGAACTTATCTAAAAAACTTATCAATGCAAAGATTTTAAATCTTTAAAATTTACAAGCCTTATTCATATTTGAATAGAAGAAGGACTTCAAGCAATGCTCTTTAATTTCTCTTTGAACTTTAAAGGATCATTAATATCAAAACATTTAGATAACATGCCTGGTAGTATACTACTACAAATGAGTTTATACTAAAACTAATATACTATTCCATAAAGATACACTATATTCTTTGGTTACTACATAACAAAATTTATTAGTGTATGGTTTTTTAAAATGGCCCAATTATGTTTAACATTCTGAATAAAAAGGAAAGAGAAAAATAAAAAAGAAAATGCCCAAATGTTAAATTCCAAAATAACTGAGGAAGAGTAGCATAAAATAAAAATAGTGATAAAGACATTAGGAAACCCAGGGATCTGTAACTTCTATTATAATGTATTTCACATATCTGTTAGCAATTTATCTGCTAAACGTATGGGTAAGCATTAAAATTCCAAAACTTTCCATATAATTTGCGTATCTTTAACATAGCCATAACACAGACTGCCACACAAATTACAATTGCTATGCCAATAGTTCAATGAAGGCCAAATGTTAGCATAAAACATGCAGTAAGACATGGGTTTGAAACCAGCTCCCAAACACTTGCTACAGGTCTCAGTTAAGTAACCTGAGTTCTTTAACTTTTTGCTGTTTACCTTAGATATGCTAAGTTTCTCATTATAAATTACTGCCCACTAAAAAGTTTAAGAAATAATATGTACTCAAATGCTGAATCTGCTATACATAATAGATTCATAACAAACAAAAGTTCTTGTTATTACTGATAATTAAACACAGCTTAGCATTCTTTCACATTACATCACTTTTTTTATTTTATTTTTTGACTTTTTGAGACAGGGTCTCACTATGCAGTTCAGCTGGCCTTGGGCTCACTTTGTAGCCTAGGGTGGTCTCAAACTCTCAATCATCTTCCTGCCTCAGCCTCCCAAATGCTGAGATAACAAGCTTGTATGCCACCACACCCGGCTTTACAACATTACCTTTCAAAGAAATTCTTTTAATATTAATCACAAATTCTCTATAAAGAAGCAATAGAATAGTATAAAGGGATATTAAATCTAAAACCGGGATATTAAACCTAAAAACAATTTCTAATAATGGAAGAAATTAAAAGAACCTAAGACAGTATGGGTCTTATTCAAGAGTTCTCTGATTTGGCCACATACACTAAAAATCTCCCTTAAAATTAAAGCATTAATTTCTGTAATATGACTCTCTAACCACAAGGAAAAGAAAAGTTTTTTTATTCAGAGAGACATAAATCTTCACAGGACTAATGGCACATAAACCTCAGGAAATGCAAAACTCAATCTTCTTGATATACAATAAAAAGTATTCAGCCATTGAAAACCATAAATGATAACTATTATTTTTGGAATGTGCCTATTCATTTATTTATTTAGCAGTATTGAAGATCAAAGCCAGAGCCCCTCAATTGGTAGGTAAATTCTACCAGCAGAAAAATTCTTTTAAAATCTTGTATGTCTTAGCTGGCAATCATGGCACATATAATCTCAACTACTTTGGAGGCTGACATAAGGAAGATCCCAATTAGAGGTTAACACACAACTTAGCAAGACATCAGCATTCCCTGGGTTCAAATACCATAAAAATAAGTTATATCTTTACTACTTACATTGTAATCCAATGTGTATCATAACTGCTCCCAAACTGCTGAAAAGTACCAAATAGTTTTGGAAGAAGACGAAGTGAAATTACCACTGATCTGAAACAGCACAAATAGACATTCACAGAATAAAACAATCATTTACTACATTTAATGTTTTTACAGAAATTCAGCTATTTAAAATCTTGCAGGATATAATGAATTTTACATATACAAACTCCTTACAAATAAGTATATTCCTTACAATTTTTTTCTCTAACATATAAATTCATTTTATAAGTGCTAGATTAAAATAATTAAAGTTTTTTGCTGATGTGATTACATACGCTTGCTAATACCAGCGTTCAAGAGGCTGAGACAGAAGGATCACAAGTTCAGGGACAATTTGGGCTACATACATAGTTTAAGGCTGAGCTACATCGCAAAAGCCCATCTCGAAAAACTTTTTTCAAAAATCCAAATTTTAGAATTTCAATCCAAGACTTTCAAAATGAAACACAGTAAATACCTGGACACAGATGTAAATGAAGAACATTTTAATGTATTTCTTCCCATGAAAAAATTCTTTAACAATCTACTGTTGCCATTTTCCCCCACTTATCACATATGATTTACATTTGTGTAGAGAATCACTGTCTTATGAACCATATTAATAAGAAGTATACCACATAGCTCAAGTGTGAAGGAACAGAAAAGGTACAAGAAATCACTCTCAAACTTTAAGAAAATCTGTGTACACCTATCCTCTCAAAAACAGCCAAGTGTGGGAAAGATACTGACTTGCAAGTCCCAAAAATAGGCAGGGTTTGATTGCATGAGTGTTAAAAGACATAAGACAAATTCTAATAAGTGACTGAGTTTCTTCCTTTCTTTTCTCTCTCTTTTAGAAGTCAAACTCCTTTGATACATTCAGAAGCCACTACAGGGGCATAGGACAAACTCATTAAAAGCATGTTTGTGTTTTCTTCTGAGACAGTCAAAGAATTCAAAGTAGTTTTTGCAAACAACAAAACAGTGACTCTTCACTTTGTTCTGCAGATGTTCAACAGGTAACTGAAAACAGAAAGAAACTTGACCTTCATTTTGTGAAAGTCTGAATCCAATCCCTTCTCAGAGGTGGGCATGATAGCACATGTCTGTAGTCCCAGTATTCTGGGAGTCTCAGACAGGAGGACGGTAAGGTTTAGCTCAGCCTGGGCAACATAATGAAACTCTGTCCAAAAAAATGAAAATGAAAATAAAAAATTGAAAGGTCTGGGAATGTATCGTACTGTCCTACGTTTACATCTCAGAACACTGCCAAATACCAAATCACACAATCCTAGGCAATGTCGATAGTCCAGAAAAGCAAGACACTAATAATACAATCAAGATAAACAGCTATTATCCTAAACTGCCCTACTTATTTGCTCAAGTCTAAGAACATTTTTTCAACCAAAAGCTTTATCACTAAGTAACAGTATGATGTTCCTATAAAAATACTAATGCTGCTGTTTTTGTTTTTTCTGTGGTTCTGGGGATCAAACCTAGAGCCTCATACACATTAGGCAAGGCCTCTTCCAATCTACATCTCCAATCCTTTAATATAAGTTTTTTTGTCTGTCTTAGAATATTCTACTAGCAGCCTTCATAGTGGAAGTCATGTATGGATAATTATATCTAGTTCTGGACTCCACATCTAAGAAGTATATTCTACAAAACATTAATCAGTATGAATAGTTGACATAAATTACAAAAAGTTGACAGTGACATATTCCTGTAATCCCAGCACTTGGGAGGATGAGACCAGAGGATCACTGCGAGTTCAACGCCAGTCTGAAATACATGCAGAGACCATGTCTCAAAAACAGCAAGAAAAGCTGACAAAATGTTGTATATAATAGTCTCTAGGGAGAGAAAATAATTATACTACTGTCCATTTCTTAGTAATATGAACCTAAGCAAACAAGGTCTGTGACACGTGCAGTGATTTAACTCAAGAAATGGTTTCTATATATAGGCAAGAAATTTGAACACATGGTTTAACATACCTAGAAAGGGCTCAAGGAAAGGCAAAAACTAGTATAATTAATAGATTCCCAGGTGAGTCTCAACTCAATTCTTGGGAGACCAGAGATTTCAGGGGTACCTAGGCACATGATATGGACCTACCTTTTATTAAACATAGAATACCAAAGCAAATGATTACAACCCAATGCCTATTTCCATCCTATTCACTGGACAGCAGTCCTACGTTATTTATCCTTGGTAACAAAACTTTATTAAAACTTTTCACTATGGGATCTGCCATCTGTTTTCAATTTACCATAATTTCAAATTTTGGCAACATTCTAAAAGCCAGTCTTCTATGCATTTCTGTGCAGAAATTTAAAGTTTCCTCTACTGCTGAAATGTTACTGTGTGTCTCAAAAAACAATCTAAGGTTAAATGTGCATGGGATAAGTATCATATATTACAGAAAGAAACTATATATGTATAATTTAAGTTTAAAGTGGTTATGAATAAATGATGCAATTATGCATGATTTATGGGAGACCATGATTTTCTTTTTTAGATCTCCTCACTTCACAAGTAACAAGTGTCCATGGCCCAGAAGGAAAAACAAGAAGCCAATCTACCCTTCCTGTGAGCCAGCCAGTCCATGGGATGGGACACAAGAAAAGCCAAGCACTACCACCACCACCCCAGCAACCAGCTGATTCAGAGGAAAACACACTGAGTTGATAGCAACTGAGGTACAAAAACAACTTAATGCTTATATTAACTGACTTTGCAGGCCTAAAGCTGGTAGTCTGAGCACCTATTTAGAGGATAACAATATGCAATATAGTAACTATGGGGGATTTTCTTCTGTCTTGTTTTTGAAATCCAATAATGTTTTCACTGTTTTACTTTGGTCTACTTTACTGTTTGTTTTATTCAATGTTTTTGTTTTGGTTGGTTTTATTGTTTATTATGTCTGATAGTACGGGTAGCAATTTTGAAGATAACAAGAGGCATTAGGGTAACCATTGTTGACTTCATATTATCCTGTTTTGAAGTCCTGTATCATTTTAACTGTTTTGTTTTGATTGGCTTTATTCTGTTTTATTCTGTTTGGTTTTTTTCTCTTTAAAGAAATTTTTTTTAAAGTCATAAGTCTATCTTTCATTGGGTTTTGTTTTGTTTTGTTTTGTTTTGTTTTGTTTTGTTTTGACTTACTGAGAACTGGACCCAGGGTCTTTGTCCTCAACTACATCTCCATCTCTTTCTGTTCTATTTTTCATGCTTTGCTGAGGCAGGCTCTCGCTAAGTTGCTAAATTGCCCAAAACAAATCCTATAGCCAAAGCCTTTCAGCATGAGTATATGATTAAAAACAAAAACAACAAAAACCTAAGTTCATTTGATAAATGAAGTACAACAAGAGAAAAACAAGAAAACAAGATATAACACAGTGTCAGACTGACATGTATAAGGCACTCTGGTTGGTCTTAGTAATACACACACACACACACACACACACACACACACAGAAGAAAAAAATGGTGACAGGTATATGATCAATTGCCAGCAAAAAACTGCAAAGAAAATTAAAACATACAAGACAAATAGCACTCAAGAGGCTGAAGCATGGCCAGAGGTTTAGCTCAGCAGTATAAGTGCATGCTTGGCAAACGCACGGTCGTGAGTTCGATCCCAGGCAC
>PVJX010008650.1:0-64283 GCA_004027295.1 Dolichotis patagonum
TTTTGAACAAATAGTGATAGATCACATTGGATTTCACCTGGTATTTACTGAGGACTGTGGACACACAGCATTTAGACACAGGCCTCAGCCTTGCTGACTGCTTTGGGACAGTACTGACTGCCAAACAATATGCTACTGCAACGTAAGAACATTGCTTATAAATCAGCAACTCTTCTCCAAGTTCCTCTGCCACCATATCCATTTCATAGATTTTCATATGATAACAAAAGTTTTGCTACAATCCCCTTTCCCCATAGTGTGGGATGATCCAAGGGCCTTTCCACTGAGCAACAACCCTAACATGTTTTTACATTTTTTCATCAAACTCTCACTGACTTGCCCAGGCTGAGCTCAACCTTGTCCACCTTTAGCATCCCAGAATGCTGGGACTACAAGTGGTCGCCACACTCCCAGAGTGTTGAGTACAGGTGTGTGCCACTAGGCTCACCTTGCTGCAATATCTAACATGAATTCACCCTTTCTTTGGAACTGTCTTTAACAGAAACAATATATTTTTTATAATCTTGGAGATTACCGGTACATTTGCAAATCTACTGAATTTGAACATACTCATTTAATAGAGCAGAGCTTCACTCTTGGGTATAGGTCACTTGCCATCTTTTGTATCCCCAGTGCCTCTGTATCTTGCTCAGCTTGGTTATAACAATGGAAGTGCCATTACGTTGTGTATCCAGTAGGATGTGCCAGACCATGACAGGGATCCTGAGTCTATGGCATCACAGGTAAAAATAGGGATCAGGATGCCAACTTAAGGTACAGAACACAAAAGCTGATCAAAATATGGCAAAAGTTTAAATTTTAACAATGAATTACAGTAAAAGACACATTGCCATTAAGCACCCCTCAAGATACTGGCCATTTGAAACACACTTATCTTGCTCTTGCCACTTTCTGAAGAAGTTCCAGAAGTCCCCTTTCATGACTTGTTTAGAAGACAGGATCAAAAATACGGTGAATGCTACTCATGAATAACTTCTGAAAGAAATAGAGGCATGTAAAAATATGGTGGGTCCTCCTCTATGACATATATCAGTTCTGGAAGTGTCTGATGTCTGGCTCTTCCCCAAAGTCAAAATAATCATGATAGAAAAACATTTTAAGTCAATTCAGGGCATTAGGTGAGCCAGGAAGGCCAACTAAAGATACTGAAGAAAGAGAAGTTCTAGAACTAGTTTAGAAAATGGCAAGAAAATAGGATAGTCATATTTGAAGCAAGGATCAAGGGAAACTATATACTTTGAGAGATTAATGGTAATGCATCTTTTTTTGTACTACTTTTCAAAAAATAAGCCTTTTCTGTAATTTTCAATCCCATCTTTGAATTTTGCCTTTACATGCACTTCAGTTGAACTACTTACCTATTCAAACTTTGCTCTAAAGATTAATAAAAGTGTTATCAGTTAATCAGACAAGTTATCTTAAAATGTCTTTTACCAAGATTTTAATCAGGGGGGTTCTTAAAAATGGTTCTGTGTTTGCAAATCAGATTCAGTGAGGTATTCACCTAAGTCCTGATAATTCACTTACATATATATGTCCTGAAGTTTAGCATCCATGCAGCAGCTGCAGTGAAGTTTGGTGAAGTAGATTTGAAGAAGAGAGTTTTGTCATTTCAAAAATAGGGGTCATTAGGGGACACTGATCATACCTAACAACTTATTATCACAGGCTCTTCCTATATTCCTTCTGAAGAGTCCCTGTTTGACATTTCATCAGCATCTAATTCCTCTGCTTCTTTTCTTTTAGGCCTTCATCTCTGCCTACAAGACTTCCTCAAGCATCATCTCATTTTGCCTCCACCTAAATTTGACCTTAAAGTGACCAGACATTGTATATTTTTTGTAATGGTACAACTCTAATACCAAAGAACAATAGGATGATTTTTTCCATGTTATCAAAAACTTAAACAATCCATCATAATTTTTCTTGCCATCATGCATTAGTCTCTTAATAAAGATACTAATGGATGCCATTTAATATTAGTATAAATCTAGTATGCTTATAGATTTGTGATCATTCTTTTTAGTCAAGACTCCAAGATCCTGTGGCTTGGCCATCAGGAAGTAAAAAAACTTGGAAAACACTAGCACAAACACTGAAATCCTATTAGCAGAGGAATTTGGTAGGGAATGCATGGCCTATTTCATTTTTATCCAGCCGTGGCCTTCATAAATTCTGTTACTGCCTTACAAAATCAGGTTCATTTTTAAGACTGTTGTGTTTAACTTGAACCCCAGATGGTTTTCCTACTGTATTTATTTGAGAGGGGGGAGACGAGAGACAGAGAGAGGAAGAAAGAGAGAGAATGTGAGAGAATATATGAGAACAAGAGAGACAAACAGACAGATCAAGTCATGGATATTTGAATTTTTTTTTTCACACATTTAGCTGGATTTAAGTTTAAACAAGACCCTGACCTGGTCAGCTTCCCATAGTCTGTTCCCCCGATGGGTTCCCTCACTGTGCTATTTCTAAAACGTCATTCCTTTTCTCAGATTCACAGGATTTCACTGTACAAATGCCTACAAAGGTTTATTTTAAAGCACTGATGTAATCATTTTACTGCATCTAATCTAAGGAAGGCGAGCCATTTGCTAGAATGAATCTGGGTTTGTGATGGGCTTCCGTAAGTTCGCCAGAGCATTGGAGCATTGAGAAAGGATGAGCTTTAATGTTCTGCATTCTCTGAAGATAAAAAACATAATAAACTTCCTTTTTCTTGTCTTCCTAAACAACTCCCACCTCTGTTTTGAAAAACTGTTACTCTCTCCAAATTGAATACAGTTTTCTCAGAAAAAAAAAACAGAAATTCAGTGACTAAAACATTATTTTGTTGTGTTTTTTCGTTTTGTTTTGTTTTTTGTACCAGGGATCAAGCTCACGAACTTGCTTTTACCAGTCAAGTGCTTGAGCCACTGAGCTAAATCCCTAGCACTTGTTTTTGTTATTTCAGACAAGGTCTCACTATGCTAATCTTGGACTCGCTGTGGACTCCAGGCTGACTTTGAATTTTCAGCAATCCTCCAGCCTGAGCCTCGAAGGATTACAGGTGTGCACTACCACTCCCAGATAAAAATTGTTCTGCAATCGTTATCAAAATAGTGTGCACACGTGAAAAGAATATAACAAGCTACTTCATTTTCACATATCTTTGGTTTTACAAACTCATTTCCAGAATTTCCTTGAACCCATTTTACAATTTTGTGCATCAGTGTTGTGCTAAAAATATTTTAAAGTATTAATTATCAAAAATAACTCGGAAGTATGCATTTTTTTAGTAAAGTAGAATCTTCAATGACCTTCCCAGAAAAAAAAAAAGACACCTTCTATTTTTATGTAATACAAGATATACTCATGGTAGGACAGAGTATGAAAAGGAGGTTATATGAGACTTTGGTAAATCCTTTAGTATATTAATATCATTTCATTACCACTATCATCAGAAGTAATACAAATGACATGTATTGAGCCTTCCCAATATGACTGATATCTTACCAAACCCTTTATACACATTATCCCATTTAATATTTAAAATAATTCCATAATATTTAAAATAATGCATGAGTGGGAAAATGTATCTATAATGGCTAAATAGTGACTGTGTAGGCTCTGCGGGCCACAGACAGTATCTCTTGCAGAAGTCTTCTTTGCTTTTGTTGTTATTGATACTGTTTCATTTTACAACAGTAAGAATGTAAATTGATTTCTATTTCCTGTACTATCTCCAAACCAGACTATAGATTAGTTCTAGCTTTGAAGCTATGATTTGCTGACTGTGGACTTAATAAAAGTATAATTACTCTCGTTGCCATTCACAAAGGAGGAAACCAAGATGTAGAGAAGTGAGTAAGCAAAAGTCACACACTGAGCGTCAGAAGACTGCAGCAACATTGACACCAGCAGGAATAATTGCTGTTAAATCTGACAATCTGTGTAAATAAGACCAAATTTCAGACATTCCTAAATGTTATGGTTTACAACAATTAGAAGTTTCACTTTAATGTTGACCACTTTATAAATACTTCATCAGATGTACACATCAGATGTACATACACATTTTTCCTCCTATTCCACTGGCGCATGTAATATGAAATGAAGACAAGGTAATGGTCACACCACAATTAAAAAGGACTTTGTTTGATTTGACTTCCTTGATATTTTTTGCTTTAACTAAGACTCATAGCTTAATTCTGACTTCAAGTTTCCTTGTTTTTTTTTTAACATCTTTTTTGCTTAAGTTAGATTAAACTGAAACAAACATACATTACAAGTTTCAAAGGACAACCTTGATTTTTCTCAGAAAGAAAATATTTTGGGCTTAAGATTATTTATTATAGCTCTGAATCTAGAACTCAGTGACAATCATTTTAAATTTTTAGTGATTTTTTCAAACTGTCAAAAGATCTATTAAATTTAATATTTATTGAATAAACTTGGTAGCTCAATTTTTTGTTTGAAGATATTTAATAATTTTGATTAAAACAATTGAAATCAATGTACTTGTTAAAAATCACTAAAATGGTTATATGTTATGTGTCGTGTTTCCTGAAACCAGGACTTCTTCTCAGAAGTTAAACTATACTGATCATTAAAGAAAAGTGTCAAAGTCTCAAATGCAACTTTTGAATGTTCATTGTTCATTATTGGGTATTTTATTGCAAACTGTTTTAGATAATAATCGTCACTCTGAACTTGGCAGCAAGTAAGAGCTGACACATTTAAGGAACTAATAAATGATAGGCATATCTAAACTTAGTAGTAAAAATATCCAACAGATTAAAAAATCCAACGTTAAAAAGATCATTGTCTGTATCTTTTGTAATGTGTTTTAAAATATCTGCATTTAACCTCAATTGACCATTAACACTGATAGAGCAAAATATTTTGAAAAGTATGATAAATATATCATTTTCCCAACAGACTGAAACAATGCTTTTATTCTCTTGAGTGCCTAATAAACCCTTTTATGAAACTATCTTTTTATTCATCTAAAAGTATGAGGTGAAGTCAATAAATAATAGACAAGATATAAACCTCTTGATTGATTTTTCAGAGTTCATTCTTTAGGGAAAAAAAGCTAAAAACAAGCAAAAGCAAAGTTGCAAGTGTACATATACAAAATGGTTGCAACAAACAACACGTAAGAAATTGGAACACTGTCGATGCAGAAGGAATGTCAGATTTCTATCACAGCTCATTTTTCTGCCTGTGACAGCATGGTGTATTGTCAAGCACAGGACAGCCTGGGGTTCTTCAGAAAACAGATGGCAGCTGGGTTAGGCCAGACAGGAGAGAAAGGAAGGTGTGACCACCCAGGAAATGCTGGTAAATTATTCAGTTTGCTCTTCTCGCCTTCAGATGATAAAAAGTACATTGGAAGGTGCATGCCCGTCCCAGGGGCCAGCACTGCAAGTGCATGGAGGCCAGGCATTTCCAAGCCAGGGGAATGAAGCACAGTGCAGGAGATGGAAGAGCAGTTGGGAATTCTCACAGGAAGTTAGGAGATGGCAATGCAACTTCACAACAATGCCCCAGGACAAGCAGTGTCCTCAAAATAATAATAATAATAATAATAATAATAATAATAATAATAATAATAAAGTTAAATTCAGAGCTACAGTTTTTCCTTAAGCAACCTCATGTATTTTAGAATACAGGTGAGACATAAGACTTTAAAAATAAGAAAAAATATATTCCAATTAAGCAGCTTTTCTTGCTTCTCATTTGGAGTGCTAAAGAAAAAATAAATAGAGCTCAGAGAAGGAGCAGCTATAAAACCGAAACGCATAAATACAAGACCTGTGAAGCTCTGGGAAATGGTAATTAAGGAGATTTTTGAATGAACTAAAGGTTTATCTTTGAAAGCCTCAACTGACTGTATCAGCATTATCAAAAACATGGCTATTTTATTTGTAGACAAAAATTATTTGGAAGCAATGATTTGAAAACTAATCAAAGGATAATTTTTGAAAGGAATTTTCTTTCACTCATCCTACCAAACACAAAATTGTTGGAAATGCCCTGGAAATGCTGGGTCTCCATCATATTTTACATACCAGCACAGTTTGTATAAGATCAGTTTTCATAATACTATTGCCTGCCATTTTAACAGAAATTTAAAAATATTCTCACAGTACTTATGTCACAGTACAGAGTAAGTTGGTACAATATATGCAAAAAGAAATGAGAATTTGGAGTGCATAATTCCTATAGTCATGAATTTGGAGTGCATAATTCCTATAGTCACTCGTTTCTTGCTGTATAGATAGCTGCACTCAACCCCACTCACTTTTGCCAACTATACTCAGTGAAAGGTTGGCAGGGATGGCATGGAAAGGGACTGTGTTCTTGGTACAATAAATAACATTAAAAGCTAAAACAAAGAGGGAGGGAGAAAGAAAGAGAACAAGTGACAATATGGGAAGAGATTTAAGAACTAAAAATAATTCAGTGGTTGAAGATCTTGTGGAGGGACAGGGGGAGGTCACAAGATTTAAGGCAGTGCAGCTTCACAGTGACAATTTGTGAGGCCCTTATAAACAGCAATGAAGGGTTGAGTGTTGGCTTCCCCAGGAGGACAATAGTGAGCCATTAAAGAGCTTTAAGCAGAGAAATCAGAGATCAGAGGTGAGGTCAGGAATGTTCTTTTTGGTCTCAGTGGGAACAGACATTGGAGAGAAACTAGTGTTGAGGCCAAGAGGTGAGTTTGGAGGCTTTTCCAGAATCCAGATGGGAAATGATGGCGACCTGCAACAAGACAGCAGGACAGTGGAGTGAAGTGAAGGTGATTCAAGAGATTGGAGTGGCTGTGAGGAGAAGAGATTGAAAAAGAAAAAGGATGATGCACACATTTCTGCTTTTGTGTAGATCTTACAGTAACCAGCATAGCTTCGGGGGAAGGGAGCTTTATATCTTTTCTGTATCTTCAGCTTTGGGTCTGAAGTTATGTTTTTTAGGACCTGCCACCCACCCTCGCCTGACTCATTAGTTAATAGAGGATTCTGCATAGAGATCAGTTATTTGTATTAAAATTGAAGTGTGCAAAATACAAAATGCCCTAAATTATCACAATCAGTAACCCTAATTGGTATCAATTAAGATCTTGAATTATTTCTTACCTAAACTTAATCTTGACCTTTAAGAAAATATTTCAGAGGCAATATGCAAACCTTGCAAGCATGTAAAACACTGAAGTATTTACAATGAAGTTTCTTTTCTAAAATATACCTTCTACTAAGGAAATCCTTTCTTTATCTGATATTTTCTGATAATAAATATGGCTTTATATCTATTTGTGCTTAATAAATTTACATGGAAAATATGCATCTATAGATGTACATAGAAATCATAGGTTTCTCAAATTGCAAATTCATTATTTTTGTACTGGTTCCAAACTTTCTCTTCAATATATAGAAGACTTCCTGCAAGACACAAAATCTATTGTGCATTTTTTTTTCACAAGACTGCAGGAGTGCAAAGTATACACTGTTTCCTTCAAAAGTGGAATCATCATTCACAGATGTAGATGTGTACTTGTTATGCCAAGAAGAGACAGATGTGGTTCTATTCAATCAGGGACAGGTGCTACGGAAAAGGAGATAAAACATTTGTGGAAAGTGTAAGCAACTGTATCACTCTTGCTAAATAAATAAACTCTCTGCCAAAAAAACTTTACTTGCTTATTTTTCCATATTCCATCTGAACATTTAAGACCTAAAATAAATAAAAAGAACTAAACTCTATTTAGTTTTATTTTCTTATATTATTAAAAATGTACAGTATATACATATTTGAAAAGGTTCTAAAGGGTGAGAGGTACAGATCCCTTTTATATCAATATTAATTAATTTAAAGCAATCTTAATGAATACATACTACAATTTCATGCAACTTCTGGAAAGAATATGTTCACAATATTTTAGAAAAGGAAACAAGATAAAGGAGGTTCATGAGAGTTCTAGCAATTTGGAAATAAAAAAGAAAACAGGGATGTAAATTTTGAGATGTGGCTTAGTGAGCCACAGACTGAGGACAGCACCAGCAGTGGAAATCTGCAGCTGCTAGGCCAGAGCAAAGAAACAAAAGATGATTTTGATTTTAAATATTCGTTTTTAACTCTGACTCCAAAAGTAGGATTGGGTGGGAATCAGCAGCTGGGAGAAGGAAGGCGAGTGGAAGAGATGCTTCTGATTTTAAATGGATTTAATCATAAAGCAGAGTGGAAAACCAAGAAGTGAGATCTGCAGCTGGACAGAGAAAGGCGGGGAGCCGGGTTGGAATACTGTCTTCATTTTAAGTACACAGCTTTAGGTTTACTGGGACCCAGGGGGACAAGAAAACCTGTGAATCCACAGATTCCGCAGCTTGAAGGGGTTGCAAATGGAAAATTCTGCCTGCCTGTGTTGACGTAAAAATAATAATACTGACAATAAGGAGAGTTATTTAATAGGCTGAAATTCAATGCAAGATGGAAAATAACAGTAGAAATCTGAGAAAAGTGGTGTTCATAGAACATAAAATTAAAAATTCTCATTATCTGATAGTGATGTCTATTATAAACAATTTTAGGATCATTCCTTGAGAATTAATAAAATAAAAATGCTGGCCATTGAAGTGTTATCACTGAAGTGAATCTAACTTATCTTTTTTTATTCTTGATTTTGAAGACAGTTTCCAAGGTTGCAGAATCCAGAGTATTATCTTAGAAGTTGTTGAAATGTAAATACTTGTAGATTGGCTATGGAAATTAATCAATAATCATTAATCTATATTTTACATATTAAAATTCTACACTTGTACTGAGTCTAATATATTCTCTGAAAGTTTTCCTGTTTGAGTTTTTTAAATTATTTGTCTTACAAAACATTGTCAAAGAAAATCCAATTTTACTTTCTTTTTTCTGAGTAAATGAGACTTAAATATGTAAATGTTCCACAACACATCAGTGACATTCAATATATTAGTTATATGTGTATTATTAGTGCCAACAGTAGGGTTTGATTACCAAACAATTAATTGTAATACTTTCTCCCCTTTTATTGGTAAAGTTAATTGGTTTTGTTTGTTTGTTTTAAAATTGACTTGATTACAAGTCCCAGATCATTCAGGGTATTACCTGTATGGATTTTTAATACTATTTTTTATGAACAGGAAGCTAATGACAGGCATTATATCCACAGAGTCATTTATATCTAAAATTTAAAATTCAGTTATAATGTCAACTAAGGAATTACTTGCTTAAAATGTGAAAATGTAAATAGAAAATAAATTCCATATATCCACATTCGTTTTGTTAAAGATTATTTGATATTTGAAGATGATTTTTTTGGTTTTTGGTCTTTTTATTCTTAAAAATATGTAGAATGTACATATGTCCAATATTACACAGGCATACATAGAAATTATCTATATAGTTATATAGAAAATTCATATACAGAAGCATATGAAAATATAATGGGGAATGACTTATTTTTAAGACAAACTCCTAGATCCATAATAATAAGTCAACACATAGTTGTTGTACAACACATAGTTCATCAAAAAGTAACCCTGTCTTATTTCTTGCCAAATAAAAATTTCAACTTGGAACCATGTTAAAAGACTGAATATTCACAAAATTATCCACCTTATAAATAGGTGGTGATGGATTGCAGGGTGGGAAGAGTATTACACGAGAATCTGTCTTTAATTTTTAAAATCAATTTTACTCACCAGATGGGGGCTTTGTCTATGCTTTTCAAAATTTGACCAATGAATGTGGTTTAATACAAATATTTCCTTTTGCAGGCAAAATAGTCGAAGCCTTCACTGGTTTGGATCCAAATAGAGATTTTACTTTGTCTAAATGCCAGAAAGCATACAAAACACAGTGACCAAGGGCATGAAATTCATCTTCATACCCATCCAGAAGCATGGAGTAGCAATGGGTATCCATTGTTCAGTGTCATTCTGTGTACTCTTAGCAGCTAAGTGGAATCATACTATTTTATCTTATTTATTTTTTCTTATAATTTCTGTCAATACAAATCCTGAAAGTAGGTTGTATTTTCCTCTTCCAATGGAGCTGGAAGAAGCAAGTATATAAAAAATACTGTTACTTCCTTACATTTATATTTTGTACAACCCAGCATTGATTTGCTCCTTATTTAAGCAACATTTTCTTGATAAATTAAAAAAGCAGCAATAGCCATTACTGCAGGCTATATACAGCCTCTAATATCACTTAAGCATATTACAGAATATAATATCTGGTACTTAACGACTAACTTGCATATGAAAGCTCACATAATGTCTCATAAAACCCTTAAAATGGCTTCAGTTTAAGAGTCTCTTTAAAAAAAAAAGCACCTTCAGGGAATATTGTAAATGAAGCAGCACTCCAGCCTTGGAAAAAAATTCACACACTTGCAGAAATTTTTAATATAAATTGAACACATTAAAAATTAATTTTGCATGACCATTTCGCATTGCGGTGCCAATGCATAGTTAAGATAAGGCCTTAACTCTTCTTTGTTTTAAAGTAACATGGAAGCTCTTTGCTTTCTCTTTTCCCTTTCATCTGCACATAATTATTATTTTCATTAATCAGGAAATGGACCCCCATTTTCCTATTCTGACAGTCTCAGCTGGAGTGGAAGGAAACCCTACCTGAGTCACCAGGTTAACTTAACAATAAACTTCTAGGAAACTCATTAAAGAAAGGTGTGAGCTGACAATTAACTAAGACAGGTTTCATCCGTCTTACCTTTTTTTAAACTGAAGGGGCTTCAGAAAAAAGCTTACTCATCAGAAGTCATGTTACAAGGAAACTTGCCCTGCTTTGGTCATCACGCTCCTGGTTCCCAGATTCCTGATTTGGCTATGTTCATTTTATTTCCACCTGATCAAGCATCTCTTTGAAGATTTGTGTGGTTTTTAGCACTAGCATTGCAGAAGTAGCAGAATGCATGTTTTCTGCTAAATTATTCTTTAATGAAAACAAAATTGGAAAAAAATAACAACCAGTTGTACTTTTTTGTATATGTGCAGATATTTTTATTAGTCTCTGGGCCATAATTTTACAACAAATTTCCCGGAGTGGGCATCAGTTGCAATAAGACATTGATGAATGTCTGTCTCGGCTGAGAGCTGGCATTACATGGATCTGACATGCTGTAGTTTCTGCGCTTCTGACATGAACAGCCGGCGTATGACGCTAGTAGGAGCTTATAAAGAGTCACTGGGATGATTCACAGATTACATCTCAAGTGATCAGGTTTAAAAAGGTGGGGAAGGAGCTGACCTAAGGAAAGTGTCTTAGACCTTCTGTCAAAAGTGCTTATATGAGTATTGCAAATAAACAGAGAAGTACAGAAAGCAGCAGCACATATTCAGTGTTTAAATTGGGAATTTTACTATGCAAATCTTAAAAGCTGATAATAAAAAGATAACTCTCAGGTTTAGTGCAGAATCTATTGTTTATCCTACCAGGATGAAGATAGAGAGTTTGGTGTCATGGAACAAGTCTAACAATTCTATATTGTTAGTTTTCTTAGGCTTCCAGTAAATCTTTTGAAATCTGTTTTCCTCAGTTTTCTTCTTCATACAATTTAAGGTACACAGTACCATAGACCCTAAAGCCCTGGAGAAGGCACATATAGCTGACTGCCAAGAAGATATTAGACTCTGGTGATGTCTTATCTTGAGAAAATCATTTGCACTCTGAAGAAATAGTGAAGTCAGTGTATCTGGAATACTTGGAAAGAACTGTCCATCGGCTTTCAAAAATAGACACACCTTCCAACACACTCACCATGTCACTATGTTACACAGTAAGCATCAGTTACTGTCAACTTGTTTCCAATAATCCAGAGTCTGGTTTTCCATTGAAATATTTCCAGTCAGATTTTCAACCATTTAAAGCAAACTCAAATAATTATACCCTGTATTCTAACTTCATTCCTGTGAATCTAGTATGTTTCTTTTTTGTTTAATAGGAGGGTTATGACTAGCTTAAATACCAGCAAGACCAAACACATTCAAACAGTGATGGTGAATATTTTAGAGCTGTCAATAACACAAGGTGTGGTACACACACCCTAGGTTCACAATCATTGCTTTATAGTTATAAGTCAACATAGCATAATGGAGAATTCTGAAATGCACCAAATTTAGAAGTGTGCAACAGCAAGGACGGGAATGTATAGAGAAGCATATGTCTTTGGGGTTATAGTAATTCTCAAATACATAGACATGAGAAGTTATTCTCTCTCTCTGTTTCTTTCAGCAGTCCATGGCATTCCATTTAAGTCTAAGTTTTAAAGAGTTACATAAAATTACTTCTACATTTATAAAGAACAGCTTTTAAAGATGAGCTAATAATAAACTGTTCAACTGATGGAGAAGATAATTGATATATAACCATTTACAAGATTAAAATTAAAAGTAAATTTTCATTTAAGTGTTATTTTGTAATATAGAACTAAAAAGAAGTCAAAAGAAAATACTCAAGGCATAACTAGATATTAATGCACAGAACAGCTATTTTTGCATAATGTTGAGGTTAACAAAAGGCAATCTTGTGTAATCGTTTCTGCTATCTCAGTAAGTAGTTTCCAATAGGCATCAAGCTGGTAAAGCAAACACGTGACCTCAAGTTTTCTAAAAAATTTTCCCTACCCTGTAACTTCTAGAATCATGAAAATTAGGACAAATACTGATCAAATAAGCATTACATTTGGATATCACTACCAAATTCCTAAAGGCTTACATGTATAAATTTTTGAACAATAAAATAATAAAAATTTTAATAACAGACATCTTTGATCATTAAAATTAAATATAAAATGAAATGACACATAGATGGGAACATCATAATCTTCTTCAGCTGCACTCTGTCTTTAAAATATCTCAAATATTCCTTCCCAAAGGAGAATATTCATGTGATTCTCTTCAAAATCATGAAGAAATTTGCATCTTCGTGCTGCCATAAAATTCGGTATAGAAAAAGATCTGGAAGCAATGATGAAGAGTAGATACACAGAGCTCATTTTGTTAATGTCTGCCTCCATTTTTCTCTTGCACACAACTGATAAACACATATGGGTTGAGTTGTAGACCTCAAAATTCTTGTTGTTAGAGTTCTAACTCCTGGCACGTGAAAAGTGACCATATGGAAATAAGGTTATGTTATGAGAGACATAATTTGTGAAGGTTAGGACATTTTGGAGTAAGATGAGTCCCTATTCCAATATCACTGATGTTTTTATGAAAAGAGTAATTGGGCACAGACACGCCCATGTAGAACCCATACAAATGGGAAGCCTATAAAGAGGTACTAGTTCTACAAGTTAAGGATTAGGGATGACTGCTAACAAACCACCAGGTGCTAAGGGAAAGAGAAGGAACAGGTATTCTGCATGTCTCTGAGGAGGAGCTAACACTGGTCTCTGACTTCTAGCTTCCAAGACTGTGAGACAATGAATTTATGATTTTTTAACCTATCCTACTTGCGGTAGTGTGTTGCAGAAGCTCTACAAAATTAATACAAGCTATCATGGGTGTTGTTATTTAGATTAGAATATTCTGCTAAACCCTCCTGTGTTCAGAGGTGGGGCTTTTGGATAGTGACTAGAACACAGGCTAAGTTACTCATCAGTGGGTTAAGCTATTGAATGTACTGTTAGGAGGTAGAGCCTGGTCAGAAAAGCAGATAAAATGGGGTCTTGATCTAAAATGGTATAGTCTTGTCTCTGGATCCTCTTTTCTCTGTGACCTGGCCTTCATCATGGAACAAGTTTCCTCTGCTATAACCCTGTGCCCTGACTTCCTACCTTGGAGCCAGGCAACCACAGTCTGAAAATGAGAGTCAAAATAAACCTCTCAAACTCTGTACTGTAAATGTTGGTTATTGTAATCAATGGGGAGAATGTTTCTATGTTTGCTCTCCAGAGAGACATAAAGCACAAGAGCAAAATGTACCAAAAGTTTAAGGCTATATAAAGGACTTCCAGCCCCAGCTTTTGAAAGATCTGTATTAACAGTAGTAGAAATGCAAAAGGACAATTAGAAAATTAATTTAGGATAAGGAAAGAAACATTGTAAGATAACAGTAAAAATATCAATAAATGAAATTTTAGGACTGTTGCTTGACTGAGTGATTGTTTTCCTAGAGATTTTACTGGTATTTGGGGAAAAGATGATTTTAAACGGTACAGGAAGAAGAAAGAAGCAAGTGTCCAAATTCTTTACCTATCAAGAATGAAATCATTATTTGGGTATTAGTAAGTATTTTTTAGGTGAAAGAATGAATAAACAAGTGAAATCTAGCAAAGTTTTAGAGAAGGGGCAAAGTTTCAGGTATTTGTACATGTTGTGAGCAGATAAGAGCTTATTTTACATAAAGGTAAATGCAAGTAAAAATAATATTTTGAACAAATGAGATGTTTGTAGTAAAATCTAAGTAGGGAAAAATAAAGATTTAAAAGAGCTTTACAAATTTTAGAAGCCAGTGGCAATATATGAATTATGAACCCAATTATTAAAATTTACATTGTCCTGTGGTCTAGTTGTAAACTGCTACTTTTAAATTTTCATAAGATATAATAACTCATCAACACAAAGAAGACTTAATAGTTTTGAATCTTGGATAGATGACCAATACTAAAGTAATAGGATTCTGACAGAATGGGTGTATTTATGTTTTCTCTAGAAGGAAGAATGTGGATAATACCAGAAAGGTTGCAGCTATTTTATTTCTCCTCCATACTTACTTAAGGTTTGGTTTCTCTAAAAAGGTATATTACTTATATATGATATATATATGTATATATATATATATATATATATATATATATATATATATATATCTGTGTAGACATGGGAAATATGCCAAACCAGCCTATCACCTACTGAGAACAACTAGATGCCTAATAGAATCATTATGGGGTGCTTTCTTCACCCCAAGGAGCTGGCTGAGAATGAAGAAAACTGAGCTCTCTTATTCCAGCAAACCATGGCAAAGAATACATAAAGTTATTAACAGGATCAACATTCGGCTTCCCTTCTTACCTTCCTCCTTTTAAGGTTATTATAGATAAAGGAAAAGAAAATAAATCAACACTTCTCTTCAATTATTTAATGCTATATAAGGAGTTCTTTGAAGAGCAATATTGTAAGTGGTTTGTAGTAGGATAGCAATCATGACGTAGATATCTATTCCTACCCACTAGAGTTATGTCATGATCCATACTCCACAGAAGCCTGCAGGAAATTTAATTAGAGATATAAGCCAGGAAACAGCCATATTGCCTGCACATCACATAAAACATTCATTATCATAAATAAATGATATATGGTATAAATATTATTGCTTAGTAACTAATGGCCAACATGCAGGCTATGTCTATGATCTATGTTAAATTTTTGGAATTCAATGCAAAATGCACACTAGAGTATTTCTTTGCTTTAAAATTTGAAAAGTTTGTAATCATTAGGCGGAAACATCAAAATGTATGAACTCCAGCTGAAAGCTAAAGAATATCATTCTACTTCATACTTTATTTAGATTAATATAGTGCTTTTACACCATTAAAGATAAACATTCAAGGTATACAAAATGGAAGAAGATAAAGAAAAAAGAATGATTCAAAGACAAAATAAAATACCTCAAAGAAAAACATATTTAATACAATGGCTAATTTGAAGTGTCAGCTTGACTGGGCTACTGGGTGCCAAAATAATTGGTTAAGAAATATTCTGAATGTGGCTGTAAGAATGATGAGATTAAGAATTGAGCCAGTAGACTCCTCTGTCATTGCAGGTGGGATCCATTTAATTCATTGTTCCTACATGAGAAACAAAATCAAGTGAGGAAAAATTCACCCTCTCTGTCAGAAGGTAAGTGTGCTTCATCACTGGTGTAATCCTTTCTTCAGGCTCATTCTCAGACTGGAACTTTAGTAGAGGATATCCTAGTTCTTCAGCTTCTCACTGCATGTCTTGAAACTTATTCTCTATAACTTCGAGTCAAGTTTTTTTAAAAAATGAAACGTTTTTCATTTTACATTACATAAAGTATAATCATTTCATTTTGCATTTCTGTGGAGAACCCAAAATAGTAATTAAAGTTAATAAATACTGTACATTGCATACACACATATTTGTGGTTATCTAATCCTGAAGCCCTGTCAGCTCACTGACAGAACAACTGACTGACTAAAATGCTTCAAAAACAGGGCAGGAAAACACCATGATAATACGATGAAACAGTTAAGTGATATTCCTTAACTTTAACTCATCTTACACACATTATTCATGTTGGAAATAGCATCACAAACATTACAGCATAAATATCAAAACATTAAATAATCTTAGCCCTTCCATCCATGTATGAGTTCACCAACATTTTCAGAAACTTCTATAAATTTATGGAAACATTTTTTTCACATGTTTAATTCATGATAGTATTTGAACCACAAACATAATTCTAAATAGACCATCAATCTTCAATAGAATACAATCAGAATCATTCAAGGTTTTCACAAGTTTCTCAGCCCAACAATAGACATGAACCATGAACAAGATAACTGAAGGGAAACAGAATCCATGGAATGTGAGATTTACCAGAACAAAAACTCAAGACTCACATGACCAAAGCCTGTCCTCAAAGGCAGTTAGAATATAGTTAAAACAGAAATGTGAGCTGCAAGTCAGTTGTAATGCCTTCCAAAATGGAGACTAGTTCCTCTGAGTCTTTTACACAATTACCCTGAAAGATCAACAGTTACATAATTCATAACTCATTTCATAGATGTGTGTCTTTCCTTCTCTCTGTCTCCCTCTATCCTCCATCCTTTTTAAAATGGATTTGACACACATTAAAAATTATGTTTGAAATGTTGGACTGTTTCTCCAAACGTATTTTGATCATAATGAAAATTAAAAATACCTGTAGAGTATATATAACTTGTAGGATAGAATGAGTGAGTAAATATTCTAATAGACCCAAAACAATAGAGCTGTTCCATTTAATTTTTTAACAAAATTAGTATATGTTTGACATACATAATTATTGTATTTATCGTAGGGAATTTGTACCTGTACGCAATATATCTTAATTTTTTATCATTCCCCTCCACTTACTTCAACACTTCTCCTCCCCATTTATAAAAGATTTGTTTCCATTTTTATACCTTTTTTTTTCCTTTTTATTTCTCTCCCTTCCTCCTCCTCCCTCCCTTATTTCTTTTTCCAATAAATGTGTTCTTCTTTCTTCCTAAAATTTAGCCTTAATTATACTCCTTATTTACCTGTTGGGTTTCTCACACCATAGAAACAATGTGATATTTAAACTTGTGTGTCCAGTTTATTTCATATAAGATTATGGCTTTAAGGTGCTTCCATTTTACCTAGAAATGATCTATGTTTATTCTCTTTTATAACAGACTAGGACTTCATTGTATGTAAATATCACATTTTCTCTATTCATTAATTAGTTGATGGGTACATGAGCTGTTTTCAAGGTTTAGCTATTATATGTTGTGCTGTTATAAGCAAGGAAATGCATATATCACTGTGGTATGATGATTTTAACTCTTTCAAGGAGGTACCTAAGAGAAGATGGGTCAAATGGAGCTTCTAGTTTTAGTTTTTTGAGGAATATCCATAATGATTTCCATGCTGGTTATACCAATTTACACTCCCACCAGCAATGGAGAAGGGTTCTGTTTTAGTTACTGACTTTTTTGGGGGAGGGGTCTTTTGGAGACAGGGTTTCACTGTGTAGTTCAGGCTGGCCTTGAACTCAATTTGTATCCCAGGCTGGCCTTGAACTCACAGCGGTCCTCCTGCTTCAGCCTCTTGAATATTGGTTCACTTCTTGATGCTGGCCATTCTTTCTGGAGTGAGATGGAATGCCATTATTATTTTAATTTGCATTTCTTGAATTCCCAGTAATGTTCAACATTTTACATTTATTTACTGTTTGTACTTCTTCATCAAGAAATGTCTATTCATTTCAGATATCCATTTTTGGGTTGGGTCTTTGAATTTAGCGGATATGATTTTTTGGAGTTATGGCCCAGATGCTAGTCCTTTGAGGATTAACTGGTAAAAATTGCTCCCATTCTGTATATTGTCCCTTCACTCTTCTTGCGGTTTGTTGTGTAAAAGCTTTTTAATTCAATGTGATCCTCATTGTTACTTCTTTGTAATATGTCCTGTATGATTGGAGTTTGTTCATAAAATCTGCCTATATCTATGTCTTTAAGAGCTTTTCCTGTTCTATCTTCCACCAGACTAAGCATTTATGTTTTAATATTTAGATCATTGATCCACTTTGAGTTTAGTTTAGAGTATAGTGAAAGATACAGGGCTAGGTTCAATTTTCAGCAGGTGGTATCCAGTTTTCCAAGCAAATTGTTTAAACAGGCTATCTTTCTTCCAGTGAAGGTGTTTGGTCCTTTTGTCAGTGATAAGGTAACTGAGTGTGTTTGGAGTTGCTTCTGTATCCTCTGTTCTGTTCCATTGATCTTCATGTCTGTGGAATATTCTGGAGAATGTATTTTCATTTCTTTCACTGAAGGCTGAAAGATTCAGGCTGATTTGCTTGTAGAAAGTAGAATCAGAACTAATAAAATTCTTCCTATGAATTCCTAAGGGACTCAGATTGGGGGTTAGGTACAGAGATGTAAAATTGTAGATCTTAAGTATTAATAAATCCTATTAAACACTTCCAGAACATGGCATTATATTTTCTAAAATGTATTTTGTCCTCTCCTTTTTGTTAAATTCAATGTACTCTTCTTCTACTAGTGATTATCAGCCTTGGCTACACGTAACATTTATTTGGAGAACTTAGAAAAAATTAGGAAAACTAGGGGAGCATTAGGGTTTGTGTAGTTTTCAAAGAGCATCAGAAAACCTCACCATTCAGGCAGAAATGAGGACACCAAATATTGGTACCAAATATCAGTTTCTGAACAAGGCTGATGACCAGAAACACTCAGCAATATATAAACATATAGAAACATTTTATTCTGACCTTTGTTCCTACCTATAAAATTGAACTAGAATTTTTGAAGTCTTATGGTTGTGTTCCTTAAGAGCTTTTTCATTAATCTGATGAATTGTCATCTTTTAAAACCATTGACTATATATTATATTTGAAAAAATAATTCTAAAAGGAAAGGAAACTCTAATAAATGAGTCAACTGATATTGCATCAGAATAAGACATCATGTCATCTAAATTTCATGGTCAAGTCCTCTACATTCTTACACATCTACTAAAAAAATAGAATGTTGCTGTATCAGTTAAACTAGTGTACCAGCTTCAATAGCCCTGTCTCTGGAAATTCTGTGCCCAGCCTCATATGGTTGTTACACTTTCCTGAATTTCTTAGAGGTGTAATCTCCATGGGACCTGTGCTGAGCGTTGTGCATGCATACCCTCAGTAATTCTTCTCAGAGTCCAAATTGGACAAACAGAAAATGGGCCCAGAGATACCTCTTGTTGCCATTTTAAACAGAGGAGAGTTCTAAAAGGCAGAATCATTTTCTTCTGATATTAAACTATTATCCATAAAATTTAACCCTAGAATTTCCAAGGATGATGGACGGGAGGAAAAAAAAAAACAATGGATAAATTCTCTCAAGGTTCTCTTATCCTCTGTACTCCTAACTTTCCAAATCTCTCTCTCTCTCATACACACACACACACACACACAAAATATAGGGGGAACATGAGTGACTTAAATTAGAGGAGGTATTATTCAGCTTTCCAAACACTGAGATACCATACCCAATACCCACAATTTAAAGGAGGAGAGATTATTTTGGCTCATGAATTTAGAGGAAATAGTCCATGATCAGCTAGCTGAAGGCAGAGACATCATGGTGAAATGGTACGGCAGAGCTAAGACAGTAGTTCATGGCAGCTGGGAAGAAGAACAGGGTAAAGGTTTGGAGAGGAAATGGCCAGATAGAGGATATAGTACTAAGGTCACCTTTTTATGACTTACCGAGAAATACCTGGAAATGCGTTTACCAGTCATCTGAGTGGCTCTCAAACCACTCAAGTTAACAAAATGAAGCTTACGCCCACAGAAGTTTTCTCAGTTTTTCTCAAACCCAACTGGAAATAATATATCTTAAAATTCATATCCTGTCTTGAATAAGTCATGAGTTTACAAATGAACTTCTCAAGGTAGTCATCTAGAAGCCTGTTCATCAGAGAAAACAATGTTCATATAGAGAACTGGTATTTCTCATGATAGATAATTTGTTTATAATATTAATATTTATACATGCATAACATGAGCTTTAGCATAAACCATGCCCATTTAGAAATAATTGCTTTTGCCCATTGTGGAATCCAGCTAAGGGCAAGGATCCCAAAGTAATATCCTCCACAAGTTCAACTGAAGACCTAGAGCCCATGGAAATGTCCTCCACAAGTCCAATGGAGGAGGATTAGAGCCCTCGACAATGTCCCATGCAAATTAGTATGAAGGATCTGTGCTGAGAAGGACCAAGAGTCAGTGGTGGAAGCTAGAAAGTCTGCACCAGCAGGATGAAAAAATCTGCCAGCAGGCTGAGGGCTCTGCACTGGAGTGAGGAAGCAACACTTAAGGCAAAAACTAGAGAGCTCCACCTGTTTTAGTTACTTTTCTGTCATTGCTGGGACCAAATACTCAACACCCAGAATGAAGGAAGGAAAGGTTTATTTAGCTCACTGTTTGTAGAGGTTTCAGTCCATAAACAACTGGCTCCAAGGTAGGGTGGCATGGAACTGGCATAGCACTTCGAGGCATCATCCAGCAAAAGCAGCCAGAGCAAAAGGGGGAAGCTAGCCTCTTTTCCTCCCTTATATTGTATGCAGGCCAACCCCCACTCCAGGGCAGGTTTAACACTCACAAGATCTCTTTGCCCTCCTCTTGCACAGGATGAGGACATTTACAAAATAAGAACCTTAGCCCCCTGCTGAGTCTCTTAATTAAACTTCTAAATTTCTCAAGTTGACACAATGTGTCAACCATAATACCACCTAAAGTACCACAGCCATCCTTAACCAGTGGGAGGATCTGTGCTCCTCTGACAATGAGACCAGCTGAGTTCATATCAGGAAACCCAGGAGAATCAACAGTATGGTATGTTTCCCTCCATTTCTCTTCTTACTCTGCTGGCAGTGATCCTCAGGTGGGCCTTCCACATCCAGCACTGTGCTGATTCAGTTCAACCAGGTGTTGTGAAGTGACTATTGGTTAACCCACCTCGTCAACAGTCATATGCCATGGGCAATTTTATTCTGATTCCCTGTGTAATTCTTTCATAGTAAAATAGATAAAAGATAGAGATATAATGATATGAAAGATATACAGATAGGTTAAAAGAAGACGAAACTCAACTTTTCAATCTCTCTTATTACTTCAAATCTGTGAATCTGATCTTTGCTTAGATTTACACATAGAAATGCTAATCTTTTAGGAAATGTTGGCAAAACAAGGTTGGGTATTTTTGTTTGTTTGTTTGTTTGTTTACAATTTACCTAGCCTATCTCATCCCCCTTCAAGCCTGAGTACACCACGATAATAGTAACTAATTCTTTGGGTTTTCAAGGATACTAAATTACCTGCTTTTACAAGACCCAGTTGGAGACTGCCACAATGATACCAAAGTCGCCAACCCTGTATTCATCTTAGGTTCCAAGAAAAGTACGGTTTTATAGACCACCCCATGATGAGATCACCCTTTTTGGCAAGAACAATCATCTTATGGGAGCTGAACTGACCTGAAGCCACACAGGTTCCTCCAGAACTATGAAAGGGTGACGAGGACTAAGATGATGATCATCAAGACCCTGGCCCACTCCATAAGAGCTGGCTTGGTGCCTTTAGCTACTCAAACCGGAGCCTTTTTTCCATTCTCTGCTACTTCCTAGTTCTGCTTCATAAACCTCCCTTCCCTTCTCTGCTGTGTCCTGCATTTTTTTTTCCTGTTATGCAAAGTGCAGAAACTACTCAGCAGGCCAGGTTGAGGTCTCCATTTGTCTTTGGGGACATCCTCGGACCTTGTCCTGTGACAGCAGTGTCTGCTTCACAACTAGAACCACTTTTTTACATAAACTAAAATTTCAAATTCTCCCCATCCCCGCTATCATCTAACTTATTGAAGAATCTACACTTTTAAATCTGCCTAATACTGTCACTGGATATTTATACTAAAAAATGAGAATCCATTGCAGAAACATTGCAACAGATGGTATTTTATTTTTTCTAGATAGGAGGTCTTAGGAAAAGCACTGGGTCTCATTTTCTGATTAGGTCTCTGTCTTTCAGTTGAAGATGAGACCTAGAACTAAAATGGATGTAGACCTACAATAAAGTGCTCAGTAATGAGACAGTGTCCTGTAAAAGTAAGGTTTCCAGTGACCTTATGTTTTAAGAAACAGTGAGAAAACTTCCATATGGACCTAGTTCAATAAAAGAATTCTAAGAAAACACCAATTATCTGAGTTTATAATTAATTCATTAAGTGTATGGAACTATTTAGAAACTTGCATTGCAGTCACCTAACTCAAAAAAAGTCCCAAAGGTCTTTTTTTTTTTTTTGCCACAAAAGGGGAAAATTGAAACTAGTGGTTCCTAAAGAAGGATGCCTGGGATAATAATCAACCAGACCCTGGCTTTAGCATTAGCTGGGAATTTTTCAAAAATGAAAATTCCCAGGTCCCCTCTAGACCTATTGAATCAGAATTGGTGGTGTTAGTGGGAGGGGGCAGCCATTTGTGTTTTAAGAAGACCTCCAGCTGGTTCTGATGCCTGAGTTTAAGAAATGTAATTATGAGCCATTTTGGTGCTGATAGTCCTTTTCTTAGCTTAACAGAAATGTAGCAGAAGAGAAGGACACAGATCCTCTTTTTACAATGAATATATTTCAGCTTTCAAAACCTTTGACAAATTTTCTCCTTCCTCAACCAGAAAGGTTTGGAGAGGTGTATGAGGTGAGATTGTTTCACATTTGTAGCAAGTTAAGGAGTAATTTCAAGGCAAGATTACTCAAGGTGCAGTCTTCTCTTGTGACAGATGCATTCAACACACAAAGATACATCAGATTTCTTATGCCTCATCTAAATTGGCTTTGTGAAAATTAAGCTTTTCCTTTTGTTTAATTTGCAGTGAGGAGTAACAGCTTGTAGGTAAAATTAATGTGAAAAGTCTTTATGTATTTAATATCCATGATTTAAATCATTTCTGTTATGTTTTTTCTTCTCTTAAAAGAAGTCCCACTTGATCCTCTTATTTTCAGTCTCTCTCTTAAAATATTTTATCAAAATTCACTTAGAGTAAATGCATTAGGCCTTGTTGAATTTAAAAAAAAAATGGCAAGATCCTTCTCAATTTCCTGGTAATGAGACAATCCAGATGACTTCCAAAATAGACTTACTTTTCACTCATTGCTACTGTGTAGTTTAGGTCATATTGAGGTTATAGTTTAATACACTCAGGCTTTTTTGTTGTTATTTCTGCATCTTGCCTCATTTTTAGGAAAAAGTCATATTTCTGGAATATATTCTGCCTGGACCTACTTCTCTCCTATCCCACCAACCCACCAGCATTCTCATTCCTGTCTATTGGGTAGCCTTGGCCACAGCTCTGTTCCAGTGTAAATGTGTAATTCAGATGGGCCAACCAAATCCCTTCCTCTTTCTACCTACCATCCTTCTTAGAGCCAAGAACAAAAATAGTTCTAATTCAGACATAAAAGAAACAGTGAGATTAGATATCCAGACTTTTTGTTTGTTTGGTTGTTGATTCCAAACTTTTAAGGCAAGGGTGTTTTTTGCCAGTTGGGATTTCTTAGAGTATATAATATCAGCTGCTACAACTATCTAACAACTGATCTGCAAGACCTATCAACAATGGAAACAATGCAGAAGGAATCAAAGAGGGAAGGCTCCTAAGAATTGGCAAATGTAAGTCACACAGCCAGTCATGCAAGAATTGATTAGGTAAAGGAGTCAACAGTAAGTAAGTAAATGATTTTCATTTTTTCTTATGTATATTTATACTGTGCTTTTATTCATTCACAATCTAATTTTAAGAAGTTTATAAAAAGGAGAAAGAGGGAATCTAGCTTTTTTTACCTTGTCAAATGAATAGAACAGTTGTTTTCTTTGAGTTTTTTTGATAAAAGTGAAGACAGACAGAAGGGCACATTATGTGAGTATGGAGGGGGTAGAGCATCTATGTGTAGTTTTGAGGATTTTTATGTAAGTGTATACGTGAAACACTTTAAAAGAAATAGCTTGTAAGCTGTTGATTATATAGGGTGTATCTGCTACAACAGGTTGAGATTTCATGAAAACTGGAAGATCATTGGGATATTTATAGTAAATAAAACATCAAAGACAGAATTGAATCTCACCTTCATAACAGTAAGTTGTAGATCTTTTTTTTTTCAAGGATTCTCTTTGGGATGGAAATTGTTAGATAGATTTATCTAAATGTATTTAGATAATGAATAGGATCATTATTTGACTCACAGCTCTATGCCTAAGTTTAACAGTACTGTTGCAATTTTTGCTTTTGCTACCGAAAATTGTTGCCATTTTAATTGAATATTACTTATTAGGAGGTGGGAATAGTGTCCAAGCAGATGGTTGTCAGTAAACTGATGACTACAATTATGGATTAGTGTCCAAATACAGTACTCAAAACTTGACACACTACATAGTTTCATGAATGTGACTGCCAAAATAAATCTGGCCTGGGAAATAATTTTGAGGATTTTCCCCACTTGCTTAACTTTTCTGCAGCATTTCAGCCAGAGATATCCTTAAAAGGCTAAGGCCGTGCATGTAGAGACAAACATAGGATTCATTCAAGACATTAAATACTTTTTTGAACTTTCTTAAACTCATTGAGGGGAAAGAGTACTCCAATAGTAGGCTCATGTAAACTCCATTGGTTTCATCCAGTGTATTTCTCCTCTTGCAGAAGAAATCTGAAACCATTGTACAGTAAAGTACTTATGGTATCTATGGTGGTTAAGACATAAAATGTATTCTTATTTCTATGGGTTCTTCTTTATTTGGTAGTTTCTTTGTTCAGTGACAAAAATAGGTGACAAAATATTCCATGCCTGTCCTTTCTTTCCTAATTCTAAGTCTTATTTAAACAGAAAATAAACATTTGTCTTCAATCAGCAAATAGCAACACTGGGTCCCCAGTTTTTATCAAGACTCATCCTCTATTCTTACTGACTGGTAAAACAAGTAAAAACACAATAAATTGGCAACAGAGAACTGAACCATACCTATTTTCTCGCAAGTATAATCTCTAAAACAATGCTTTCTTCCATCTATCAAATACTGGACATTAAAGAAGGCTTAACTGGAAGATAAACAATCCCCATAAATCCTCTAAAATTTACTCAGGATTAAGTTAAACACATAGAGTTACATCCTTATATATAGTAGTACTCCACCCATACCTTTACATACTAGTAGTTTCCTTGGATGATTTCATTGGACAATATCACAAGAAACTGTTGAAAATAGCCTGGTGAAGCTGAAGGCTGTCATTTTGATAAAGGTGACAGGATGATTTTCATCGTGTTACCTAGAGTTCTTTTTATTAAGGACTCTAGGGAGGAAAAAAAAGTCTGTTCAGGCTTTAACACTAGCAAAAGTCATTCTCCTGAGCTTTTGGCTTGTTTTTATCTTTATCTTAAGGAACATCCCATTTTGGCTTTAAGCAGAACTAATATATTGTTTAAGATACCTGGCGGCAAAGAGGTCAGAAGAAGGTCAGGCTGTCTCCTCTGCAGTGAATTAGCAGCATTCATTCATTATCTCCTGCAGCCTCATTAAAACAGCTTTAATGTGGTCACCATTATCTGATGGTAGACATAAGCTTTAATCTTGTGAATATCAAACCCACCTGGGTTACATTTCCTGTTATGGACAGTTAGCAGAATCAGGTTAGGAAGTTATTTTAACTCCTTACTCTACAGTATGTACTGCTATAGGCATCAGGCTCACTGACCACTGAAATGTAAGCTCAAATGGTCCAGGTTGAGTCTTACCACTTTTAGTCCTCAGATCTGAGGTTGCTTAAGAGATTTCTCATCATCTCTTTAACTTTGTACCTTTTTTACACTTTCTGGTTTTTTTTTTCTCTCTATTATTTTGCAGCTTACTCTTTAGGCCTGGATCTGCCCTATTTTTTGTTTCTCATCTGACCTAGATTCAAATTTACACACTGTGAAATAGCTAATAAATCCCCATTAAGGTTGTAAAAGGTGAAGGTTCAACCAGTGTATAAGTCATCAAATTCTCATATAAAACTGAATGATCCTTGATATTAATAGGTTGACAAAAGTATGTTAACAAGTACTTGGGATTTTTACGAAAAAAATTATTGCAAGTCATTTGGCTGAAGACAACCCACTTACTCTCAAACATCTTGAATGTTTCTTCAGTTTAGACATCACATAGGACAAATATTCCCTCTCCCAATTAACTGTACAATATCATCTTTTTCCTGGAAGCCTGTCCATATTTCTAACTTTGTCTTTAGTAATTGTGTGTGTTTCTTTGTGGGTGTTTTTGAGACTATTAAAAGGGAATATTTCTACTTGTTTGCACTAACAGAGTCTGGGGAAAGCGGGACATAAAGCTCAGTGGGGAGGGGTTTTCCCCCCTTTCTTTTATTTCCTCTCCACAAGCAATAGAGTATTACAATGATTTACGGAGACACGTTGAAAGTAAATTATGTTGTAAACGCCTGTCCCTTGGGCCAGCTAAGAATCACAGGGAAAAAATGCAAAAAGTTTGAAATTCCCAACAGCAAAGGTTGACAAGAAAATATGGTTTTGTTTTTCTATGAGTAAAAGTAACTTTTATGTTGTGTTTTCCCATGAGAAATTATAAACTTTCAAAGGAATTTTAGTCTCTTGCATGCACATATAACAGCAATTTATCTGGGACTGCCCCAGTGAAAACACTCATAAGACTTTAAAGCTGTTAGAACTGGGGCTGAATTTCTTCAAGACCTCTCCTTTTGGTCCTTGCTGTCTCTTCTTGTCAAAACATTTAGTGAGACTTAGATGAGTTGCAAGTTGGCAACATGTTAGTAATGTGAAAATGCATTTGTGCAGCCCATGTGGCTGCAATTTTTGAGTATATTCATCACTGATTTAATGAATAATGAAAACAGTAGCTATGGTTACACAGAAGGACATGGCAGCAAATTAAATGAGAACTTTTCAATATAAGACCCTGAAGTGTCACTGACACTTGGGTCTCAAGCAGGACTCACCATCAGGACGCTACACCTCTTCTTTCTCCTTCACCAACTGAGCCAGTTACAGAAAATCCACAGCTCATTGAGCAGCTTAGAAATCACTCAAATCCAGGTGCTGATGTGAATGTTTTCTTTACTCTCAACATATAAAAATCAATATTTATTTAAGTCTCTTATTTTCTTCTTGACTTAATTAGTAATAGTTCAGAATTATTTTTAATTTTATGTTTCCTATGGCACCAAAGAAATAACTAATAGATGTTCCAGGTACTAAGTAGCAGCTAAAACTCTCCTCATTGCACTCTTCAGTAGTGTTGTTTAGTACCAACTAATTTTCATCTAGACGTTCTTGTTGTGACACACTATCCTGACCTCCTCTCGTAATCTCTCCTTTGCCGAAGGTTGAAGGTTCCTCTAGGGTTTATAAACTCTTTCATGTCAAAATAGCAGATAGTCTGCTTCTCTCCTGGCAGGAAGATTTATCCAACCAATATCATTTCAGGGGCTATGAAACACCTAGTAATTTTCCTCTCTCTACATGTCATTTCAGCATTTGCATCGAAACTCCAGTGTGTATAAACAGGATGAATGCCTTTGTCTCCAGTCCATCTGACACAGTACTCTATTTCTCAGTGACTTCATGTCTTTCAGAACTCAAAATTTTTCACAACTTTCTACAAATATTACCGCAAAACATTGGGAAAGCTATATAAATTGTATAAAGGGCATGTGCATTATATTCAGTTTGCATAACTACATGTTTATTTATTGTCTATGCCACCTCAGTCTTGAATAGAATAAACCCTCATCCAGCATCATCCGCATTTTTCTCGTGTTCTTCCAGACACACACAGAAACCCTGCTGCTAAGCATTGTCTCTTTTGCCACCCTGTCATTTTCTCTGCCTGTGATAGACATACCCTTATTTATGGATTAACAAGTACGATGATCATGTCACTTTCTGACATAAATGATAATATACCTTAGCTCTTAGAGATATATTTAGACAAAAGAAAAATGCCCACAAAATACACTAGATTGAGTTGTTGGTTAAACAGAGCTCCTTAATTAAAAGAACACAGTGAATGCTTCATGGTAAGGAGACATTTTAAAGCTAGCATTTCATTTCAAGAAGGCAGAGGAAGAAATCATGAACTCTTTTCAGTCTTGCAATTTCAATGTGACCAACTTTTCCTCAAGTATGGAAGTATTTTTAAAGTATGCAATGTAGACAGAGTCATTAATATCATCGTGGGAATACCTAATCAATAAAAACCAAACTCTTAATTTCATCATTATGGATCAATAAGGGGAAATATTTTTAAGCATACAATTTCTTACTGTTTCATCAAATCTAATGAAGATCTGCTAAGTATGTGCCAAAAGAAAGACTGCTAGAATGACAGTAAACGGAGAGAGATGGGTAGAAAAATGAGAGGAGAGAGTGAAATTGAAAGAAGCAAGTATATATCCATTCATTGACTCAGTTCCTCCTACGGAACTTCAAAAACCCAATATCCATATTGATAGAAATACCTTTTGTACTAATAAAGTGACATAGGGTGAGGAATGGAGGTTGAGATAGTTTTATTATAGGTGGTTTCTGAAAGATCAAACATAGGATTAGAGCACTGAAATTTTGAACTGGTTCTATGAAAAGGGTCAAGGAAATCTGAGACTGAGTTCACTAAAGTGGCCAATAATTTAATCAAATCATGCTTGTTTACTAAAATCACAATAAAAAGTCTGCACTGTGAGGCCCCAAAAAAGTTTCCAGGTTGAAAATATGTTGGTTAACTAGAATGCCAGTATGTCCAGATTGTCCTAGAAGAGAGCATAAAATCTCCTTTTTAAATTTCCCCACTATCTAAGGCTGATGCAGGAGAATAAACAGTATGAATGTAATCTAGATTGTGTAATTACCTAACAAGATTTTGTCTTAAATGTAAAAAATAGCAAAGGGCCAGTGATGTACTTCTTAAATGCCTTGGGTGTGAACTCTAGTTAAAAAATAAAATCCCCACTGAGAGCTTTGTATTTGGTTGCTCCTAATCTATGTCCTTTATAATACTGCCATCCATTTTCTCTGAGTTTCTGTGAATTCTGTCCTACTATATCATCAAATTTAAGGAGATCATGGAAATCTTTCCATGTACATGAGGTTAACTGATTATGGTGGATCTTACCCAGTCTGAAACTTTCACCTTCTTGCTTATATTCCTTCTTAGAGCACTTTGTCTGAGATGTCATTCACTGTATAGCACACAGAGGTCAATGGCTGAACTCGGACTATATAAATTGCTACTCATACACTGTAATCTTATGATTTAACAACTGTAGAATTTTTATATTTTAGTTTCTAATCTCCATTTCGTCAAGTCTCTTTAACATTTGGGAAACTATCTCAACATTGTTTTCTGAGGTTCTAGCCTGAAAATATACAAAGGCTTCCTTTGGTCTGCACACCTTGGCTCCATATGTACCGGAGAGGCCCTGCAAAACCATTTGCTCTACCCTGTTCATCTCACAGCTGTCAATTCAGCAAAAAACACAACATTTCATATCAGCCATCAATATTATTATTACTAATTACCTCCTCCGAAACCAAAGTTTTTCTTCAAGTGATGCTTATTTTCTCCTGATTTGACATAACTTAAATCTTATAATAGAGGTTTAACAATATTTAACTACCAATATTAAGTCAGTCAATGCTACAGTACAAAGAAAGAAAACAAAGAAATCTGCTTATGCATGTGTCTGTGTGCATAAACATATTAACCAAACAGGAAAGAAATGCTCATGACATTTATAATCCTCATTTCTGTAACTGGTCATGTGATTATAGCTGGGATATATAACTACTTTCTTATACTAGCCATTCCATATTTACAAGACCTTCATCAAGCATCTCAGCAGGTTTTCACTCTTCACCTGGCAAGGTGACCCATACCTCAGTCCTGAGAGTTATGGATTATTTGTCATCCTTCTTGGATGGGGTTGTTGTAGTTCACATTGGCCTTAATAGTTGAGCATAGAAATACTAAGAGAAGCATCCAAATGCATAATTCCTCATCCCCACTCTTGAATGGTAGTCCAATTTCCCTTTGGATGCTTGTATCAATCTCTTCTGCCAATATCATATCTCTGTCTTTAATTTGTTGAGCTAAAGACATGAGGAACCCTAAATTACCAGGGGAATTTTAGCAATAGAATCATTGTCACTCCTCCTTGTACAGTATTTCCCCCCTCTGGAACTAAGATTTGTAGCCCAGTAGTGTATAAGAACATGAGAACAGGAAGCAAAAGATTTGCTAATGAGCCACATGAGGTAATAGTAAATGGTACTTGTTCTCATTTCCACCTGTCAATCTTGGCTATTGGGAAAATATCACATTACCACGTATCAACAGTGAGTAAACCATCCCAAGGCACATGGATGGTAGTTTTGACTAAAACATTATATGCAAAGAAGAAAACCCATACCTGGAAATTATGGACAAAGCACTGCTCTTTCCATGATGCAAACTATCCTATCTAATCAACTTATACATAAGTCACGGTTGATCACACCAGAAAATGGTGCCATATCAGAGACTCTGTGTTGCTGTGTTGCTCTCTGCTGCTGGAAAACTAGGTATTCAGCAATGGCTGTAGCGAGATCTTCCCTAGTGAGAGGAGGTCCATGTTGCTGATCCCTGACATAACTTCCATTGCTGCCACAGTGACCATCTTTCTCATGAGCCCATTGGGCAGTAATAAAGATGGCTGAGGGAAAAGGTTGACCACTATCCACAGAGCAGGTCATTCTATTCACTTGATTATTCAAGTCTTTTTCTTCGGAAGTCACCTTTTTAAATAACCATTTACATGACACATAAATGTCTTCATGTTCTTTAACTATGTAGATGTTTACCTATATAATTAGTTCTATCCCAATGGTCTTTGTCACTGATTTTCCAATTACGTTTCCAAATTCCTGACCGTCCAGTCAGACTATTGGCTATAATCTGTGAATCAATATAATTACATATGTGACCTTTTTATTTTTTCAACAAGTAAAATGTGCAACCAAGTGAACTGCCTAAGATGGCCACTATGAAGACTAACTCTCACCACTCTCCTTCAGATATATCCAAGAAAGTGGCTGGAGTGCTGTCTACTTTCAAACAGTGACTGCATAAAAATACAGAACCATCTGTAACCCAGGCTCTAGTCTGTTCTTTCTCCATCAGGTGATCAATCATGTGGAACATGCCTTAAGGCCAATGGCAAGAGAGGAAACAGCAGCCATTTGAGCTACTTTTCATATAACTTACCAATATATTTAGTTATAGTAGCACAAAGTTGACTAAAATGAAGATCTGCATGGAATAAATTCCTCCTCCTCCTCCTCCTCCTCCTCCTCTTCCTTCTCCTCCTCCTCCAGCTCTTCCTCCTCCTCCTTCCTCATTAGAAATATCTGTGTCCTTTATGTTCAAAGACAATTTTTCAGGGCACAAAAATCTAGGGTGGTGGATCTTTTTTCTTTTAGTGCTTCAGATATTTAATACTACTCTTATTGTTTACATAATTTTTGAGAAGTCCTATATAATTTTTATCATTAGTGTTGCATAGATAAAGTACATTTTGTGTTCTGACTTGTTCAATTTTTTCATCACTGACTTTTGTATAGTTTGAAAATGATATACCTAGTTACAAATATTTTGGAATTTATCTTGGTCAGTATTCTCTAAGCTTCCTAGAACTGTGAGTTGGTATTCGATATTAGTTTGATACAAATTTTTAATTATCATTGTTTCAAATGTTTTATCTGTTTTCTTGGTTCCCTGACTGTAATTCGCATTGCAAAAATGTTATAATATTTGTAGCTACGTCAGACTTTTTGAGTATTTTTCTCTCTTTTTGCCTTTCTTTTTTCCCCTACCTTTTTGTTTCCACTTTACTATTCATTGTGAGTGGTTTCCCTTTAGAGACTAGCCAGACCCAGGGATTGCCTTTCTATCAATAAGCTGACCAAAGGCACCCATCACTGTTGTTACAATTTTTTTTTTTATTTTTAGCATTTCACTTTTATTCTTTCTGAAACTTCATTTTTGTACTTATATTGCCTATTCATTGCCGCTTATATTTCACTTTATCTGTGGAGGACTTTAGTATCTTAAGCATAATTGTTTTAAATTTCCAGTATGAGCTAGGTGTAGTGGCAGATGCCTATATCCCAACACTGTGGAGGCTGAGGTAGAACAAGGTCAGCCTGGGCTATATCGGAAGAGTCTGTCCCCAAAACAAAACAAGCCACCACAACGAAAATGTCCTTATCTGATAATGCCAATATTCTTGCTATAAAACTTTAGTTTTGATGCTTTCTCTATCTCTTTAAATTATGTTTTGCGTTGTAGTATGCCTTGTAACTTTCTGATATCCAAACACGCTGTAGGGGCAGAAGCAACAGCTCTAAGTAGGTCTTTAGTGATGCTGCTGTAAGGTGTGGGGAGAGAATTAAGTTTTCTATAGTTCTATGAGTATGTTCAGCCTTTCAGTGAGTCTGTATCCCTGGATGATGAGCTTCACATCTTTTTCTCAGAATTTTGCCCCAGTTTGAAAAGACAGAATGAGTAGAATTATCTGTAGTTTGCTATTTCCCAGTCTCCATCTGGAAAGTTAGAATCAAGTGGAGTTGGGTGTATTTCATATCCCATCATTTAGCCTCTGATAAAATTGCTACAAGTTAAAGTTCTGATTAATTTCTCTAGAGGTGATGCCTTGTTAGGAAGAACAGAGCATTCTGGCACTTTTCAAAATAATTTATTTTTCCCTCCATCTTCCAGAAGCAGGGTGGGGAGACTGGGTATTCTTCCTTAATCCTCATTACAAGAACTGGCTCAAACTCATAAACATAAATGTATGGAGGCACTGATATGGCTGAGGTTTTCTCTCTCAGACATTATCATGCTCTGCTATTAGCAATTTACCCCTCATGATTTCAGTTTACTTAAACTGGTATTGAATGCCAGGCTCATGGGTGCTCATGGGTTTCTGTCCTGACAAGCCTCAATTCTCTGCACTCACTCACTGGACTCTCTAATTTGGGGGGCAGTGTTGCCATATGACCCCATCTTCGTGACATAATAAAACTTCTTATCTATTGTTACGTTGGAATGATGACTCCTACCTTATTCATGCCTCACTGAAAATCAGGATTATCAAGTAGTTTCTTTACATTTTTCACCATTTGTATTCATTTTAATTATGATTAAATAGTTTTTAAGTTTTAGAAATTCACCAGGATTTGTTCATATTCTCTCTTAGCATTCCAAGCCATGGAACCATACTTTTTTTGAAACATTTGATTCTTTTTGCATACTTATCCCCACCCTTTCTTAATCTTTTGGTTCTATTTCCATTCATAAAAGATCTAAACTTTTAAAAATGTGTTTTCCTACAGAAATATTCAAAGTTTTACATATTGACTTTTTTTTACCACTAAAATTCAAAGAAACTCTCCTATAATCCTAAATAACTTGCATTTTCATTCCATTATCTACTTCCTTGACAGTTGGAAGTTGTTCCCCATCAGAAATGGTCTCTATGCTTTTCTTCACTGAGAGAAAATGTTCAATAGATAAATCAGCAGTTATGACTCGCTCCTCATTAAGGATAATGAACTTTCAGAATGGGAATAGAGAGTTGAGTACTCCAGCATCACTGCATGTTACATTTGTATTATGTTCATATAAAGTAAGAGTCATTAATAGTCTTTGTCCTGGGAAGTGTGTAGCTTTCTCCCACTATATGTCAGTCTGTGTGTGTGTGTGTGTGTGTGTGTGTGTGTGTGTGCAAGTGCGCCTTGAATTGAACTCGACCTCATGCTTACCAGGTAGGTACTGTGCGGCTGAGCTATGTATCCTTGGCCTTGTATCAGTCTTGTTATTCTTTTTCAATCTCCATTTAAGTTCCTGTTACTGAATAACCACAGTGTTCCAAGTTCTCTTTTCTACACAAATATTAGCATGTAGTTGTGCTTTTATTCTCTTGCCTCAGTCTAGCGCTGCCTAACAAAATAGTCACTTTCCAGGCAATAGTCTAATCTCCTGAAATTTCAAATTTAGTTCACAGATTACGTTTACTTTCTCAAGGAAAGATTTTAAATAATTTATCTTGATTCATAGTACTTTGTAATTCAGTCTTCATTTTCACATATATTATGTCCTTACTTCCAAATAATTTTAGGAAGTCAGAATAGTTAAGTGAATTACTCAAAGTTGTCAGTTGGTTATTGATTTTTATTTTATCACATTACCTCAAAGAAAACTAGATTTAGTTGTAATCTTAAAGTGCATTTCCTTAAGCATTTAAAATAACAAATCAAAAAATAGAAACTCATTTATGTTAGTTATGACAAAGTTCTAGCTTATTCGAGTTCCCTGCCACTTCATTTTGAAATAGACTTTTTGAAATTATGATATAAAGTATAATTTTGGTTCCAGTTTTTTGTTTTGTTTTCTGTTACAGAGGATTGAGCCTGGGTTTTCACACCAACCACATTCCTAGCATTTAATTTTTTTTTTAAATTTCGAGATGGGTTCTCACTAAGTCTAGATTTCTGGAATTATAAGCATGAACCACCACACCCAAAGATAATAAGTATTTTAAACTAATATTATCAAAACACGTGCAACATAATCTTCATCAATCTTTTAAAAGTTACATTAGATGTGAGAATTATCTATTGCAGTTGTGTTACCTAATCCACAATGATCATTCTCAAGATCTCTGAGAAACATGTATACAGGTAAATATTTATTTCAAAATGCTATTCATCAAATCCTAAAGATTTCAATAGTTTTTTAACAGTATAGGTGCCTGAACCCTTCATTTGGGTACTCACATAGGTCTAAAGAAGCAGTTGTGTCACAATAAGCATAATAAAATCTCCCTAGCAATCCCATGTGACATCAAAAATATTAAAAGTGACTCCCAAACATTGTTATATTTCTAACTGTGAGGTATTGTGATGGGCAATCTTCGTGAATTATGTGACAACATCTTTCCTTTCATAGTGTTACATGTTACCACAAAGCACAATTCTGTATTGTTATGCTTAAAGAAGATACTATTAAGTTTGGTACACACCATACAATTAACTCTTGTCACCATCTCCAACAATTTTTCGTTCTTCCACATCCCTAGGATAGAGCACAACCATTACTGTTTTGGTGATGTACAATCTAGATCCTATCAGTTCCACAGAGATTTGAAAGACATCAATGCCAATCTAGAATGACATAGAGTAAAATTCTTTTCTTCACCTTCTGCATGATTTGTAATAGTTACTGCCTAGCTAAACAGTAGGAATAGGGTTGGACCCAAATAGTCTTTCAAGGCTGGAGGGATGACAATTGGCAGGGGTTAGTGTGTTACCAAACCATGTACAATATTTGCAATGTCACAGAGCAGGGTAGTTTCCAAAGGGGAAGGACATTACTCCACAGTGGAGATGGGGAGATGATGTGGGCACAATACACCATCCTGGGTATAGGAGGTAACCCAGAAATGTCATAAAATCCCTCTTTGATCTGTTGTCACTACTGTTGATTGTAAGGGAAATTAACATATTTAATTAACTGTCTGACCAAAGCAGCTGTTACCTTATATAAAACCTTGAACATTTATGCCTGGCTTATCCCACTACATGTTTGAATGTGCCAGTGGCATAAGACTGATGATATTTTTATACTGCATGGCACAGCATGACTCCTCTGACAATCAGCTCAAGTCAAGATCTTCTTTAAATTCTTCATGGAGAATAACAATGCTCCAGCCCAGATTGTTTAATAATGCACTAAGTCAAGCCAGCCAACAGGAAGCTGCACGGGCAACAAGACAGACTGGCCAATCCAATCTCTGCCAACTTGAAAAGAGACCCTTGCTCCATTGGCACTGGTAAAGTCAGTCATACTTCTTTCTGCTTCATCATCAACATTCTATTTTATTCATAATTCAATTTGGATACTCTTGAAATATTATTATTTACCTTCTATATATTTAAAAAATATTCTTGGTTGCAATATTTCCAAATGGAAAGAAATGTTATTGAGTCAGAAGTTACTTTCATTAGTTTGCAAACTTGTTGGTCTAAAGCTATTATGAAGATCTTATAAAATAAATTTAATGCATCTAATTTCATATGGTAGATGGATTTGTTTGAAGGAATTCTGAGAGGAGGCGTGAAGAAAGTTAAAAAGTGGCTTTTCTGACCACTGAAAAATGCTGCCTTTACTTGGTTTGTTATTTCACCCATTTTGTAAGAATGTAAGAATCAAGCATTTTCTATTTTGGATGCCTGGAGCTATAAAACGATGAGTTTATCTCTAGCAAAGATGGAGGCCAGAATTTTCAATACCTCTTTTGGGGGTAATGTGGTAACACTGGTTATCTTGATTGCCTGTGCTGCTCTTTTCTGAACAAATTTACTTTGCCATTGAATGTGTCTTCCTCATCATACCTTTACTAGTGGATACACTTAATATTTTCTTTTGTGCCATTTCTGAAATTCTTGGAAAGTCTTGCAAACTCTGCAGTTTTGGTTAGTACCATATGTAACTTACAAACACTTTGCTAGTTCAGCAACTGACGGGCTCAAAATCCTGATTAGTCAGCGAGGCCTCATAAGACTATGGGGAAAAGTGTTAGCCAGTGAGGACTTTGCTTCAGTGTTGGGATTATTGTATTTTAAACACAAGTAATAAGATGTACAATAATTAATATACATTAACTTGGTTTATGTGAGTATAGAATACAAATAATATTGCAAGTAACATTTCTAAAATACAAAACTAAAATTGATGAAAAATATGGGAATGGCATTTACTGCTTTACTAATGAGCATATTCTGTCTTGTATATGCATTTGCTTATACAAAGACATATTTTTGTTTGCATATATCTCATAAAGTCTCACAGGATTAAAGAAAAGTTAACTTGTGATTGAATACTTCTTTTCTTACTGATTCATTGTGAAATAAATAGAAATAGAAAATTATGGACACGTATATACATTTATGTATACATGCAGACATGCATATATGATTGTGCATTTCTAGCAATAGTTACAAGATGTAAAGGCAAAATTATTCTTCAAAAATGTATTGCTATCACATGTAAATCAAGAAAGACCAACCTAACCCTTGTACTCTCAATGTTAGAAACAAATGTTAGAGGCCCGTGTCATCATTAAAGTCAGTAAGAATAAGTCGGTTAAGTGACTAGGCATATTCTCCCTATTCTGCTATCATATTGGTTTTATTCTTTTTTACTTTGACCAAGTAAATCTTAAATACTGCATTTATACAAGATTCATCTGATCTGTTCCTTTATTCAATAAATATGTGCAAATCATTTTATTTGGTCCTGGGGAAAATGGAAGAGTGAATAAATGAAATATTCTTTTGTGTTGTTTATGGAAGAGACTTCTAGTAAACAATGCAACAGCTGGAGTTTGTGCAGTAAGAATTTTAAGAATTTACAAAAAGAATTGACAAATATGTGCGAGATTCTATACAAACAGTATAAATATAATTACAATTAAGAAATTATAAATGATACATTTCCATAATTTCTGCCTTTTTTCCCATTCATTAAGTAAAGTATCTATGCACATTCTCTTATGGATACCTTGAAACACACATATGAGGTACTTAACTAATGTCACCAACTTTGAAAAGCTTCAGATATGAGAAAAGAACTTAATTACCAAGGTAAATTTTCACCTATAAGTGGCAAAGAAAATATTCTCCATAGAAGTTCTTACCTACAGATGTCCTGCACTGACCTTTTACATAATTTTTACTGCTAAGTCTAATGGCAAAACTCAAGGTCTATTCCGGCCTCCGGCAGGTAGTGCTGCTTTCCTTATTAACTTCTGCTCACCTTAGACTTGTCCCAGCTCAACAATTTGCTTCAGGTCTCAGAAGGCCTTGTGATTTTTTTTTCTGCTTGTTTTATTTTTCTTTTCTTATTTGTATAAAATATTGTAACTTTTGGTTTGCAAATATTCAGCCTTTTGTTTTTAACTTTATTTTAATGAGATTGTGTCTCTCCAGTCCTCCGTTAAATACTATGCATTGTTTATCACTTCTGAAATTCCTCTCATTCTATATTTCTGGCCCTGCAACTTTCCCAATGCTTTCATCTTCTTAGCACCGGTTTCTTAGAGATAATTTTATGGTTTGGTGTAGAGATGTACAGGTTAAAAATCCATATTATTATTCCGTTATTGCCTTATATATACGTTTCTCCAATCTTACTACTTCCCAAGGAGCATTTCTCTGTTTTCATCAGTAAAAGCCAAGCTTGTCACCATTCCTACCATGGACTTAGCAGGAGTTGGAATAAGTAAGCGTCAGTGAAAATGGGTCTGTTTTCATGATACCTACCTAAACTTCTTTACTGGAAGTCATCTCTCACCAATGTCCTCACAAATTTTAAGCCACAGTAATACACTCTTCTTTCAGACAAATGGCAGTCACTTGACTCAAATCACAGAGTGATAGCATGTATACATGTCCCCCAGTCCCCTCTATTTGAGTCTAGAGAAGGGGAAAAATAGCTGGGAGTGGCTGTAACTTACCCATTCCTGTTCTATTTTGGTAAGTATTCTGGATATATTAAGGAAAAAAGCATGTTCTTCTGCCATTTGTTTATTGGAGTATTATCTGAACTGCAATTAGATAAAGTGGATTTATTCAACTTTATTCATTTTGATTTTCTGTCCATGTGTTCTGTTAATTATTTAGTGAGGACTATTGAAATGCTTGACTCTAAGTTTGGATTTATTTATCTTTTTTATTTTTATTTTTTTCAGTACGGGGGATTGAACTTACAACCTTGCATTTGGCAGGCAGGCACTTATGCCACTGAGCTAAATCCCTGGCCCTTATTTATCATTTCATATGATATTGTCAATTTTTCTTCATGGAATTTTAGATTATATAAGATGAATAAAACTTTATGATTATCATTTCTATTTGATACATATTTCTCATTTGTTATTTCTCTTAATTAACCTCTTATTCATCTCAACTTTTAAATCAAACATTTAAAAACTATCCCAGCTATTTAGTATTATTAACCTAGCATATTTTGGTATCATTCTACTGCTAGCCTATGTTTCTCTATATGTAAGTATGATTTTTATGAGCAATATATAAATGAGCTCTACTTTTACTTTTTAGGTATTTTGGGAACCATTTACATCTTTATTATTGGGATATTAGGTCATTTGCATTTAACATGATTATTGATATGTGTTCTACCATTCTTATTAAGATATAAAAGAAAAAAATCTACCAAATTAAAAGTATTTGCATGAAGCCTATTCAAAGTAACTCAAAAGCCAAGAGTTCTGACCTGGGCTGCCTATACTATCTCCTTATTTTATATGTGTATATATTTTTTATTGTATCAAGTTCCATTTCTATATAAGACTATATAACTTAATTTCTGTATAAGACTATCTACATTGCAATCTCCAGTGTTCTGGTTTCTACTTCAACTTTTAGTTCAGCCTTTGTGCTAAGTATATTCATAAGTTTTGGTTTATCAAAATAAAAGCTTTATTTTTAATTAACTAAATTTTATATTTTTCCATTTTACCTCTTCATCAGACTTACTGATATACTCAATATATGTTTTAGATTTTTCACATGATCTTTTCTAACTTATTTGCTTGGTGTATTTCATTCTTTCGTAGATGTAGATCTCAAATTACAGCATTTTATTTCTATAACATGAGCATTGCTTAATATTTCTTATAGTGAGGATTGCCTGGACATTAATTTTTCTGTTTTAAAATACCCGTTCTATATTTCCTGTTGTTTTTGAAGGATCTTTTCTGGATATTGAATTCTGAATTCATAGGGTGAATCATGTTGTTTTGTTTTGCTTTGCATTTAATGCTTTGATCATGTTGTTCTATTATGTTTTTATTAGTCTTTTTTGAGCAGAAATTTTCCTTCTTTACTTTTGTTCATATTTGTGTATTTTTTTTCTTCTTCAGTATTTTTTAGAAGTTTACTTTAGAGATGCTTGGTTGCAATGTGTCATGTTGCAGCTTAATGTATATTTGGTGTTCTAGTTTTCTTGTATCTATAGAGTACTGCTTTATTACATTTGGAAACTATTTGGCCTCTTTTTGTTCTAATATATTCTCTTTCATACCTCCCTTTATTAATTCCAACTAAGTATATGTTAGCCTGAACTAAAATACCAACAATGCTCTTGCAACATTTTAAATCTTTCCTTCTTTTTCCATTTCCTTTTGAATTGTTTCCATTATTATATCTTCAAGTTCATTAGCTTTGTCTTTTGCTGTTTTATATGTGCTTACCCCCATCCATTGTGTTTTCCATCTTACACATCACAGTTTTCACCTAGGAATTCTATTTTCAGAGCAGTTTAAAATCTTTTATTCTTTCTTGACTTGATTCCATTTTTGGAACATCTGTACACAGTTGTCCCAATGCTTTTACGTTCTCTGTTAATTTTCAACTTGTGTCAGTTTTGAGTCAGTTACAATTGATTGTATTTTCCACCCTATGATTCTTTGTATACCAATATTTTAGTCTAATGTTATACATTGTGCGTCTTAATTTGCTAGGTGCTACGTAGATGTTGTATTACCACAAATATTGTAACATATGTTCTGAGACACAGTTAAGTTTCTTGGATAGAGTTTGATTCTTTTGGGTTTTATTTTTAAGGTTTGTTAGGCAGGACCAAAGCAGTGTTCAATCTAGTTCCAATTATTCCCCACTACTGAGGCAAGACCGCTTTTAGAATTTTATCAATAAACTGTGAAAGAATAACATCTCTTCGAATAAAATAGATTCATGACTTATTGGGCAAAGGGCTTAAAGCAGGAGGAGGAGTCACAGATGACTAAATATTCAAGTCTGGCGGAATATAAATGTACCATTGAGGAAACAGAAGAGTCACAAGTTACAGTCAGGGTGGGGTATGCAGAAAGAGTTTGTCTTAAAATGAATGCAATTCTGTGTGTATAATGTTTTGTACCTTTCAAATCAAAATTGCAAATATTTGCCATCTTCATCTATCAAACTTAGAAATCCATTTCTTTTCCTTTGTCTTTTTTTTGTCTTCAGTATCTTTTGTCAGTTATTTTGTGTGTCCTTCTGCAAAATACTATTTTCCTAATATATTAATGTGTGTATCCCTTTTGTAGTTTACCATGGCTGAAATGAAATGAGAGAGAATTAAATAAATTTCTAAAACATCAGTGTCACATGCTCAAAATGTGGAACATATTCTGTTGAAACTAACGAAAAATGCAAGAAACACAAACTTAGGACTTAGCCTGTTTTAATTTATACATCTAAGAGCTACGGAATGTAAGAAAACTTTAGAAGAAAAGAATGTATGAAGACATTTGCACTGCTACCATAAAGATGTAGGAATGTGAGTAAGTCCTCTTTCCAACATAATGCAATATACTATTCATAATGTGCTTGATTAAGCCTTGGTAATTTGGTGATAATAGAACATAATCAAATGAATGGGAGAAGCACACTTCCCATCATCCACCACTGCTAGGCAATAAAATTCCAAGGTTTTTTTTCAAGAAGAAAACATATATCATCAAACATAAAAACGTGGGATAAAACCCACAATATGAAAGTTACTGCCTTAATGAAATATTAAAATTGCATCAGGAATACTCTTCTGGCATTAAAAATAAACAATAACATTTCTTCCTAGTTATGGTTCACTTCAATTCTTTAAAAATTAATTATTACCTCTTTAAATATTTGATTAAATTAGATTTCAGTGGGCTATCACTACCCACAAAACACATGCTATTGTGTATAAATTCTCAACTCAATTTCTGATATACTTTGTCATGTTATTTAATTCTGTGATAAATTCTTGTATTTTTGCCTTAGTAGTTTTAAAAAAATGAGCATAACTAAAGCAGTCATTTTGAATATAAATATTGTATACTATTAAGAAGCATCATAAAAAGTAAACAGTGAAAAGAATATTTGGTATTTCCCTGTCATGTACTGGACAACTTTCTCACAGTCAGTTGTGATTGCACTTTTGAAAAATATACTGAAAATCTCACATTGTTGCAAGGCAGGAGCCATTCAGCTCAGCTGTCCATAGTACTTGCAATGAGACTGCCAAGTCAAATTCTTTTGGCATTTATCTGTAGATTAGTAATAAAACATGTTATCTGGGAATATGAGCATGTTTTATTATGTAGTTCAGTTTCTCTCAATTCAGAGTATATTGTCCAGTCTATCCTAACTTTAAAATGTGAGATATATATATATATATATATATATATATATATATATATATATATACCATTAACATAAATACTGAGTTTAGTAAGTTACTATTTTTCATTTTGGAGAACTATCTTAGCAAAATTCATATTGAGATTAACTTTTCACAACTGTAGCTGTTATTCAGTTTCCATTGTCAATCAGTTAACTTTGATAATTATTCCTAAGGGGTAAAAGTTAATCTAGTTTACATACTTAAATATTAGAGAACAGAAAAGGAGTTGGTGAGATTGGAAGGAAAAATTAAGATATGTGGGAATTTTTGTTTAGACAAGGCCTTTTTCAGGTCAATGTCTTACACATGGGAGGGAGCAATTTTAAGGGACCAATGATAAATGACTCAATTTTCTTCAATTTTCAGTCATAATTGCTTGTTCACAATGCAACAGTATCCTATTCTCAAACCTCCTCTCCAATCTAGATTTGACCTTTATCTTCCTAGTTCCACCAGCAGCACCATAATCATTTCTAATCTCTGAGTCTGGAAATGTTTGTGTCACATCCCATTTGTGAACTATGTAGCATCACCCATAACCACTCTGTTGCCCAACATACTCTGTTGCTAGTTGTTACTTACTGAATTTACAAATCTGTGAGAATGACTACCACCTCAGTCTTTTCTGGAAGGAAGAGGAAAAGGTATCCATGTTGGCACAGCTCTTTGGGTCAGGTAATGACTTCCACTCAAACCATAACAGTAGCAATCTTCTTTCAAGAATGTGTATTTTCAGCTTTGCGCAGTGGCAGTATCGTAGCCAATGAGGTTTATCCGAGGCATGATTATTGCTAATTGAAAACTAAGAATGTGTATTTTCCCCTAACTAGTATGTAGTGACCTTCTTTATCTCTTTGGATCATTCTTGTTTTGAAATTCACATTGTCTGCAAACAGGATGGCTACTCCTGCTTTTTTTTGGTTTCCTGTTGCATGAAGTATTGTTTTCCATCCTTTGACTTTCAGTCTATGGGTTTCCTTTTGGGTAAGATGGGTTTCTTGTAGACAGCATATGGTTGGATGTTGTTTCTTGATCCGTTCTGCCAGTCTGTTTCTTTTGATTGGTGAGTTGAGGCCATTTACATTAATGGTTGTAACTGTTATATCTTGATTTATTGTTGACATGTTATCTTTCTGCTGTTGTATTGTTAGCTTTCCATTCTGTTTAATTGTCTGCCTTGCTTGGTAGTTTTAGCCCATGTATATCTAGAATGTCTTTCAGTATTCTTTGTAGGGTTGGTTTGGTGTTCACGAAGTTCTTCAGCTGTTCTTTATCATAGAAGTATCTTATTTTTCCATCCATTTTGAAAGACAGTTTTGCAGGCACGTCAGTCTGGGTTGGAAGTGGTTTTCCTTTAGGATCTGAATACTTTACACTAAATCTGCTGGAAGAAAAAGTGGGTAAAAATCTCAAAGATATAGGGGTAGAAAGAGAATTCATGAACAAGAATCAAACTACACGGGAAATACTTCCCAGAATCAATAACTGGGACCACATCTCATTAAAGAGTTTCTGCATGTCAAAAGAGATTTCCAGCAGAGTGAAAAGAAAACTCATAAATTGGCAAAAAATCTTAGTGGACAGTCCCTCAGACAAAGGACTGCTGTCTAGAACTTACAAAGAATTTAAAAAAATCAGACCCTTGAAATTCAAAGACCCAATCCAAAAATGGGTATCTGAAATGAATACACAGTTCTCAGATGAAGAAATACGAATGGCAAATAAATACATGAAAAAATGTGAATCATCATTAGTCATGAGAGAAATGCAAATTAAAACCACACTGAGATTCCATCTCACTCCAGAAAGATTGGCCAAGATAGAAAACACTACCAACAAAAAGTGTTGGAGAGGCTGTGGGGAAAAAGGAACACTTCTGCACTGTTGGTGGGATTGTAGACTTGTGCAACCACTGTGGCTGTCAGTATAGAGAATCCTCAAAAAGCTGGGTCTAGAGGTCCCATTTGACCCAGCTATTCCGCTTCTAGGCATATTCCCAGAAGATATGAAAACATCATACCACAGTGATATATGTGCACCCGTGTTTATAACAGCACAATTTGTAATAGCCAGATCTTGGAAACAACCTAAGTGCCCATCAACTGAGGAATGGATAAAAAAGTTGTGGTATTTCTATACAATGGAGTACTACTCAGCTATAAAGAATGATCACATTGAGATATTTATAAATAAATGGACATGACTTGAGACCATACTCATAAGCAAAATAAACCAGACTCACATGTGTAAACACCGTATAGTATCCCTAGTATGAGAGTTGGTAAGAGTATATAAGATTTTATGGTAATCATGAGTCCCCATCTCATAGCTTTGAAGACTTTCAATGTTTTCATTCTTCAATTGGAATGGTTTTATCCTGTTTTGTTTGACTTTATTATATGTGATGCTATGAACAGCTGTTTTGAAGAGAACAAAACATTATGATAGCTATTGCTGATTTAATACTGTCCTTCTTAGAAGTCCTACCAAGCTTCTATTCTTCTATTTCCATTGGTTCTATCTATCACATGTGTCTTGTTGGGATTTGAATATGTGTGAAAGTATAAACAAAATTTTTTATTGAAAATGAGATATTATAGTACCCATTGATCATTCTCTGTTATTCAGTTCAGAATGCCCTGTAATTCTTTCACTCTTTGAATGGTTTTATACTTTTTTGTTATGTTTGATATTATTGTATTTGAAACTATGCTCAACTATAACAGAGAAAGAAATATTGTGATAGCTACTGTTAATGTCCGGTTGTCTTAATGTTAAGTATTGTGTTGCCTATGTTGTCCGGTTCTGATCTGCTCTGTACTGACCTCTTTTGTCTTATTCTCTTTAAAATAAAATGGAAAACAAAAAGAATGTGTATTAACAGAGATAGAGATCCTTCAATCAGTGTAATCCTTACACTTTCCAAGTTTCCAAGACTTCCAAGTTTCTTAAAAAGAGTCAATCTTACCAAAAATAAATAATAAACAGAAAATCCCACAAAGATGGAGAAGTTGATTTTAACTGGCGTATTTCCCAATCCTTGTTTTCAAGGGCCATGAAGGACTGGAAATGTTTTCTCATTGTAGACTCCAAGAGATACTTTCGGGACCTTGTGCTAAATTCTGTAACCTGTTGGTTGAGCTAGTTTGTGTTTTGTTTTTTCAAAAAGTATCAAAGATTTACTAATGGCAGGAAAAAGAAATATGCTCTGTGGAAAGAATGTGGGCTAAGAAAAGTAGGAAAGCATAATGGTGGAACATCATGCAAGAGAGAGCAAAATAACCCAGTTTCTGTTTTCATAAGAGTGTACTGTTCCTCGCAATTTCAGGCATTGAGTGAGTGCATTGTGAAGAATTTTCTCATATTTATCTTGCTTGTACATTGTTCCATGTTTTCCGTTCTCATCATGCTTTCAATAGTTCTTTATATTCACTGTGCATACATGTAACCCTATTTAATTGAGGCTCTACTGGATGCCAAGTGTACCTCTAATCTTAAGGTAATAATGTTTGACAAACATTCAGTCTTTTATCTCCTGAATTTGAAATTTAGTTAAGCAATGTCTGAGAAGTAATTTGTTCTATTCAATTATTATATGACAGTGAAGAGATAAGGGCTCCAAAGTAAAAGAGTATCTTTCTGCATTTAAGCAAACAAAATATATGTAGAACTAGGATTGAGGCATGTCTCTGTGAGGAAATGTTACTTCAGCTGAGATCTGTAAGAACAATAGGTCTAGATTTGTGGAGAAAGAGACAGAAACTTGGACTTTTTTTTAAGAAAAGAGAGGAAAACCTCATATAAGATTCTCTAAGTGAGAGAGAAAGCTGAATGATATGGTAACTAAGCTCAGGCAAATAAGAAGAGCAAAAAAACAAGCAGAAATAATGCAAGATATCAGGAGAAGCCACACAGGACATTTAAGAATTTGTATTTAATTCTAAGACTGGTAATACAATAGAATGAGTGGAAAGGAGAATGTGATGCCATATAATCAACTTAGTATTTTAAAAATATTATTCTAGTGTTGGTTTTGAGAAGGGAGCAGAAAGAGATCAGATTGAATGTAGTAGACCAATTGGCTGGAAATTAATATAGTCCCAATCAAACAAAAATAGTAGTTGGATTGAGTCTTGAAGTATGATGGGAGAAATGGTGATGAATTTACAAAATAAACCAATAGGACTAGGGTATAGAAATAAAAGAGTTGTTGACCTTACAAAAATGAGTAAGCTTTCTTACAACTGCAGCTAAACTGAAGCTGGTAACATTATAGTATACTGAAATGCATTTGTTTGGAAAAATGTGTGAAAGAATATTCATAAGTTAACTACTGGATATGTTGAGTTTGAAGCACATTTACATTTTGAGTAAGTACTTGGCTAGATCTCTTAGAGAAACAGGTCTAGTTGGAAATAAAGTTTGCGAAGCATAAGCAGACTTAGTCACTGAAACTATAGACAATGATAAGATAACTAAAAGAGAATGATAAAAGTATAGGATAAGGGGGACTGGGGCAAAGCAAGGAAGAACTCCAAGAATTCTTGGCTGAGTAAATGAGGTTAAGCCTGAAAAAGACACAAAGAATATTACAGAAAAAGACTGGGTCATAAAGTAAAAGCAAGAGACTCTTTCCAGAAACCAGGGATGTCTGGGAGGAAGGACCTTTTTTAAAAATGCACTGGAATAAGTGACTTTGAGAAGAGTGTTTACCTAGGTGAAATCTGTTTCACGAATGGAAAGGGCAGAAATATGACAAAGAAACTCAAAAGTGCATATTTTTTAAAGATTAGCTGTGGAGAAAAGGTGTTGTACAAAGTAACAAGAGAAAAGTAGACAACTGTTTCCTCCAGTTAAATATACACTTGAAGGTTGACTTTTAAACTATTAAATATGTGACATTTTAGCATGAGTAGTTGATTGAACTAGCTGAAAGTAAACATTAGAATATTTCCAAACTCTTTTCTTTGTCAGTAATTTACACAATAGGGAGTCAAATCTCATGCCTTTTCTCATCCTATTCTTGATGAAGCTTTACCAAAAGTCTCACTCCATTTGCAAATCTGTCCCCATTACTGAATTCTCAGGACATTACGACTCACACTATTCCATGCCTTTATCATGACTGAAATCTAGAATAAAATTAGATTATTTTCATAAATATTAGCATAATGCCATGTATTTAATAATTTTAATTTAATTGCCTAATTACATAGGCAAAAAATGAATGCATTATTAATTTTTGCACATCACCTGGAAAATATTCTCAGTTTTAAGGTGATACAGGTGTTAGGAATCAACAATATTGCTGGGTGTTTAATTTTAATGACTAAGTCAGTCACCTAGAAAATTTCTTCTCCCTCTCTCATGTGGTATGTAGGGAATGGATGGTACTGAAAATTCATTGTAAAAAGAGAAGGACTCAGTTTTATGTCTAATCATATTTTATTTATGTCAATGATATAAGTACATAGGATACCAAGGAAAACTAAAACCCATATGCTTGGATCAAAAGTATGAATATATTTCTGGTCTGAAATCAGTGCTAGAAGCCTCAGCAATGGGTGCTCCTGGATCTTTATTTCTTGGACTCCAGACATTCCCAGCTTCCAGTTACTATATGCATGTCTGTGTGTCTGCTTCCCAAATCATTCTTATTTAAATATTTCCCTTCCCAATATATGCAAAGGGAGAGTACATATGTATTTTCCTCCTCAAACTCATCACTTATTGAACTTTTATTTGTATCTGCTCTCTCATAAATTCTAATTACATGTGTCATAGTCAGAGTCTGTCTAGTATCTCAGTTGTGTCCTTTTCACTTTTAGCATCTGGTGATACCTTCATCATCTTTTCAACATTTGATAATTCTTTGCTATCGCAAGAGTATCTAGTTGATACAGCTAATCATTGTGAACTAGATTGCAATATAAGATCACTGTAATTTTACTGATCAATTTGCTGTGTGTCACATGGTGAAATCATTCTCCTTTAACAGGACATTTAGGTGTGATAGCTTCATTTAGACAGTTTGTGGACTTAACAGGTAATGTGGTTAATACTGATACAAGGTAAAATGTTCACATGTAGTTGTTGATATATGTAACATTATCAACCTATGTTGTGTACTGAATTCTGGAGCCATCAGAATCATTCGATGAGAAGTTTAGAGAATGCAAATCCTCAGACCTTTGGCTAAATGAAATCTATTGGAATTTGGAACCTACTGATTCAGTTTAATAATATTACACAGTATACTTAAAAATCTTCCCAGGTCATTTTGAGTCAGCCTTCTAGTGATATAGAGCATTTTCCCCTTATTATAAGGCTATCTGGAATTTTATCAATTATCTTAATTTCCCATTTATTTTCTTTTAAAGCATTTAATATATTTTTAGAAACTGACTTAGCTCCATAACTGTTCATTCGGTTAAAATCAGATGTATCCACATTCTTAGTGGTTTTAACTCAGGAGATGTAGAGTGATAAGCCTACACAAGCACGGCATGGGACCACAGCAGGAGTGTCCTCCTGTAAGACAAGATGTGGTGGGAATTTAGCAAGTCAGCAAAGGCGTCCTCCACATGACAAGGTTCACCACTGTGCAACATAACAGAACTGCCCTCATGGAAATATGAGAATATTCTTACCTGGTCTCCATAGTATACATATTGAAAATGCATGCAAAAATGTATATGTAATATAATTAATATAAAATAATATTTAAACAAACTCTAAGTTAGTAAGGAGAATATTACATTATCATACCTCTTAACTGGAGAGCTCATTGTATGGGAAAACATATAATTTCATTACACACATTAATACCTGAAATTATAGATTGTGTGAAGAAAGAGACTGATAATATCACTTGTGTAAGAGAAGAGGAATTTGGGGGAAAGGCCAGCAGTAAATACATGAGAAGAAGAAGACAGCATAATCTAAGCTTCTAAAGAAATAAAGCCAGAGGGGGATTCGATGAAAAGCACACACATATGTGACAAGTGTATTTTGTGATTTAAGTCTTCCCATTAATATTCAGTGATTTGTATACACTATGTAAAGAAGCATCAAGCAAAATTGGCAGGTACCTATCTACCTTTTACCATATTACATAGAATGGAAACCATTCATGGGAATGGAAGTGTAGTTGAGACATACTTAAAAACAAGAGTTTGTAGCTTTAAAAACTGGATTCAATTCAAAAGGGGATAAGAGAATCAGAAACTCTAGGAATTTACAGAACTTGATGGTTGTTGCTGAACTCATCAGAATTTGGCCTAGGGACCAAGATCCTATTTGATTTCCAGAGTTACCCTATGTACTCCGTTGCTTAACATATTATAACAAATTTTATTGTTGCAATATTTTTGACTGCTTTTTTGCCATAAATACTTTTTATGATCATGCTCTCCTCTTTAAAACCTGGTGTTAAGAACTAAATCTAAATAATATTGACTAAAATTTGATAGATGTTGTATATACTGTGAAAGTTTTTCCTTTACTGTAAAACATTCTAAAATGGCAAGTTTAGAGGGCAGAGAACAGCAAAAGTCTTCTCTACTGAGTCAAATCAAAGTTTAGTGGCATGACCTTGAATTAATGTAAACTGAGGAAAGGGGGAAAGCAATGAAAATGTAATCATATATTTTCAGGAAGTGAATTAATAATGATGCAGCAAATTGCATTTTGTTTTGTTCTAATTTTTGTTGCTACTACTATGGAATGGTTTGAACAGATATAGAATAAAATAGGTTCTGATTTCCAAGTATTCATGATCACAAACGCTATAAAACGTATAAATAGAATGTGACAGAATGACTATATTTTGACATCAAAATACATGAATATTAATATTTGACTTCATTATTCTTGGTCTGTCAGTGAAGGGTGATAATTTATTTCAGTGTAGGTATTCTTTACTTGCTCATATCCCCTATGTCTTCTAAAAAGACAATATAAAAGAATTTATTTTAAAATTATTTTGAGAATTGTTAACTCATAGTTTTCATCAAAACTTGTCCTTATTCATTAGTCAACTGTGAACTAACATTTCTAAGAAACTTCCTTTAAATTTTTTTGCCTATCTCCTCAATGAGACATTTTTAAATAATAAAAAACTATATTCATATTTTCATCAATGATCTCAGCACAATATTGTCATATCCTACCAGTGAGCTGATCAATCCTCTAGACTTTTCTTACATACTCTCAGAATATCATTACTTTAAAATACATATTTGGTTGGAATACAAGAATTCTGACATACCCAATTCTGATATCCAGATTATGATTTGCACACACTTCCCTCAAATTACATTGCCTAGTTCTTTTGCATCATTTTGTGTTGGGGGCCACAAATTCGTAATGGTTAATTTTGCATCCTTCCCTAAGGGATAAATGGAGGTTTGGGGTTATGGTATCACCCTTTTGAGATTTCCCATTAACTCTTGGGATGGGCCATCCTGTCTCACCCACTAAGACTAAACTAAGAGTGCTAAAATGAGAAAACACTGCAGAGCAAGATCCTCTTCGGCATAACATCATCTCTGCCGGCTTGAGACATCCCAGGATTATCCATTGCCTACGGTGTCATGGACCTCTGAACCTTCAGCCTAACTTGAATGTTCTGCTAACCTTCCTACATTGTATAAAACCAATGAATAGTGGCTGGTTTGGAGTATCTTAGTCACTGTGCATCCTGAGGCATTGACCTCCCAGCTCTCCATCATGCATTACTAAATTTGTCTTTGTTTCTTATTTCATCCTTTTGCTGTACACCTTATATAGGCTGTTGGGGAACTTAGCCAGATAATTTTATGTCATACAATCAGATTCCAACTTTTTTTAACCATGTTACTTGGGTTCAGAAATACACTTTAAAGGGATTTTTATTTCCTTTTTTAGATTGTACACTGGTGGGTAGAGGATCTTTTCCCAAGCAATCCCCATCCCCTTGGTTTAGTCTTCCCAGATGTTACATTTTGACATAATCTTAAAATGTAATTTATAAACTATTTTTTGTATGAGAGGGTCCATCCAATTGTTAACACCTTTCATCAATTGATATTTTCACAAAAGCTTTGGAATAGCCGTTCCAACTAACAAAGGTAACCAAGTTATTTCTTAAGACTAAAGTAAATTCCTAACCATGCAACATCAGATCAACCCAGTTCTTTTTTCACTGAATAGAAATGTAAGTCAAGAAGACAATGTTTGAGTACAATTTACAGTGAATTAAATAAAATGACTACCTTGTAGGCTGAAAGTAATTGTCAGAGTAATAATGTATAGTTCTTCCCAATACATCCAAACACCACAAAACATTTTTTAGTACAAAGTACTTCAAAATACTTTCTAGAAGCTCTGTTTATCTCAATAGCCCAAGTAGCTCAAAAAGCTTCCATGCCTTCTAAAGACGGACACACTATCCATTTACAATAATGATGAATTCCAAATGTTTCCACATTCTAAATTCCTCTGTCTTGTACTATATTATCTTTTTATTAATAACACAGATCCAATTAAATATCTTATGTAACATTTGAGAAGCAATAAGTTATAATTCTTTGCATTTACATTATGCTTTTCCAGAGGAACTCTTTTCATAGGCATTGTCTTATTAATATTCAAAATTATCCTGAAAAGTAGGTAGAGATGATTATGTTGAACTATGATGGAATTTTAAAGAGAGGTACACTCCAGCTGTCCTTATGCCTCCATTTGATCTTGACTTGAAAAAGATAGTCCAAAGAAAAACTAATAGCTGAAATTCGAGCTGATAGGATGGAAAGTTTAATATGCTTTTTTCCAAATATATAAAGTCCATGAGTCTTGTATCTAGCACTGAAATATCTCTAGCTTTTAAGGAGAATGTCCTTTATAGAGAAGTGGTTTATTATTTTTGGATGAATTTTGGTGCTTATTTTTTGTCATACTTATATGTCTGATACATTCTCTCACCTTTCATGGATTATTTTACTGCAACTGTAGAAAATAGATCTATCTAAACAGTTAAATTTTGGCCTGCACTTATAAATTTGAGTAGCTCAAAAATTAATATGAATATTATTAACCATGGCTTTTTAATTCTATTTTTACAAATGAGTAAATAATTTCAAGAAGAAATTTGACATAGTCATCCCTGACCCTCAGATTTAGCTATTGGAAAGACCTAGATTCAATCCTTGTCTCTTTAGCTACTAAATCCTATTCTTTTCCCATAGTGCACTACATTCCTATTTGATTATTATAATTTATTAACGTTCCATAAAATATGTTCCTTACATGGAAATTTACTTGGTTGAATGTTTCTTTCTGTTAATCTGCCATGTATCATCATTTTAGCACTTCTTATGTTACAGTTCTTATTAACATTGGTGGTACAGAAGAAACTGGAAAAAAGCACACATTTTACAGTATCTATTGTACATTTTGGATCCTTTTCATTTATTGTGCTTTTTTCATTAAAAAAGTGTTTACATCTCAAAAAGTCACACATTTTAGAAAACACTCATTGGTCAAGAAAATTCTCTGCAATTTGACAAAAAATGGCATAAATCCATAGACTATGGAAATATGGCACCAATAATGTTTGTAACTGCAATCATCTTTCAATCTTATCTCATGCAGAAAATTCACATAACCAAAGAGGCAAGAATGACAAGAAGAAATGGATAAAAAGTTTCATATGATAGCAAACCTGGGCCATTTTGTGATTGGTTTAAACCTTAAGCAAATCATGGAAGAATGACACAGCACTTTCCTATACTGCATGGCAGTGGTGGAAGGGACCCCTACATGGTAAGAAATGATTCCATTAGTAATTATGCTTAACACTCAGCTATGACCTGAAAACATTTAAGAAACCTAAAGATAACACTGAGAAGTGGAAACAGAAATGTGTTGCAAGCCTATGACTGACACATAGTTCACTCATTTACATCCAGAGAGGTGGCTTTCAAAACTCTCTATTTTCTTCTGCATCCCGAGATCCATTTTTAAAGCAGTAAAATGTTAAAAACAAAGCATGTGGATACAGTCTTGGATTCATTATTATTAGTTAATATAATGATGAAGTGATAACAGATACATAAGTAATGTTTCTAGGAAATTTGGCAAAAAATTGCCAAGTTGAAAATTCAATCCCTGATTTTCTGAGTTTAATAGATTTTAGAAACATATTTAAACATTAGATATGTTATATACATGATATTTTCTCTGATATAGAAAATTAATTATCACATGTTAGTAATCCCTTATATTACTGGGATAGGAGAAAGAAGAAAATAAGAAAAGGGAAAAGATTATCTGTGTGTACGTATAAGTACAACATAGATAATTATACTACTAATCTCTGTAAATTTATCAAAAAGAACAGTTGGTGTTTTCACTGTTTGATTGTTTGATCATTTTTATACCTCAATCTTGTAATCCAAACAACTATTTTGAAGATAACAATGTGCAATATATTAACAAATGTTGATTTCCTACTACTTTTTTTGAAATTTGTTTTTAAAATAAAACAAAAGATCACCTGAAAATATCAGTATATATATCCATCATAGAGAATCTAATTCATTTGCTCTGTGATGAAAACTGGGCATCATTACTCTCACAAATTTCTCATTTATGCCACTGTACATGCAAAGTTCAGAACAATTGGAATCAGACCACACACATTGTGCTTCCAATTTGAGGCCAAGAGTCTTATAGGAGGAGATAAAAAAAAAACAGGAGATAGTCAACATCAAGCATCCATTTCCAGCATAAACTAAAGTGGATGAAATTTTTGTCACATTAATTCTACAATTATTGGCATATTTATTAAAGTAATTAATAACTCATCACCTGAGTCTGCTTATTTATTTGGCAAATATATTGTAAGTAATTGTTAGGTGTAAACAATGACCTGACACTGGGAATATGATAATGAGCAAGGTAGTCAAAACCCCTGCCATGAAGAAAGAGAAAACAGCTCTCTTTTAAATGAAATATTCAAGTATATTTAACCACCAACAAAAACAACAGCAAAAATCAGTGTGCATGAACACTGTGCCTAGATTAGGAATCAAGACATTTCTTCAGGGAAAAATATGAAATTGGAGGGAAATGACTGTGTATCAGAAAGGCAGAAACTGCCTAGGAGTTTTCTTAAGGGTCAAGAACCAAATAAATGTCATTGTGGTCACAATGTTTTTAGCTAGAGCTAGTAAAGTGGGTTTGATGAGATCATGAAAATGGAGATCTACTATACTTAACTTCTGTGGCAATGGTCAATTTTATTCAATTTTCTATTCTTACCATTCAATTCTCTTTATACCCCAATCTCCCTCTTAATTAACCAATTTATGCTTTGAATTTAATGTGCACAGCTCTTTAAGAATGATTAAAATATTAATTATGTTATGGTACATACTGCTTAAAATCTTAAAATAATTTCTTATTGATCAGGAAAATATCCCAAACCTTTATTACTTATTATAAACTTATATTAGTTATTATGGGCTTTCTCTCTCTCTCCTCTCTCCCTCCCTCTTTGTCTGAAAGACTGTCATTCCATTGGTTTTCATACTTCTATACTGCTGTAGCCATGTTAGGTTTCTTCACATTTTCCAATTGTCCAGGCTCATTTACAAGGTCTCCCCTGCCTGCTTGTCATGTACAACTTGGCCTGATCATCTGAAAGCTAATAGATTTGACTGTCTTGTTGTTGCTTGTTGTCTTTCTCTACCTAATTTACTGTATAAACCAACATGTGGCCTAATCTTTTACCAAAGAACTTGTCAGTGTTTATTGAGTTCATCTATAAGAGGAAGGATAATCACAGTAGAAATATTCTAATAAAAGTGTCTGTACTGGTCTAATAAATTAGCTTTTCTGAAAATGGTTTCCTTCAAGAGGCTATCATTTTTATCAATGGATAAAGAAAATGCAGTATCAGCACCATGTGCAGGCCACTGTTGGACTGGGAACAGCCAGACCAAAGCCTCTCCCTGTGAGTCCACATCATTCATGGGCTGCGGTGAGAGAGAACAAGGCCACACCAGCAAGCAAGCCCAGTCTGGGAACCAGTGCCATGTGCTCACTATCACTGGACTGGGAACATCCAGACCTCAGCCCCTTACTTCATGCAGGCTGGCAAACAAGAAGTACCATTCACCACCCCTGCTTAAGTGACTGGCTTATCCAGAGAAACACGGGCTGTGATGATAGCTATAGAGGTGAAACACAATTGGATGCCTGTGGCGCTTGGGTGTTTTACTAACATTGTAGGTTGGGCCAGTGGTCTGATCATAGGTTCAGAGGATAGCAGTTCACACTGTGGGATCTATGACAGTCTCCTTCTGAGAGTTACAGTCACTGTTGATTCCCTCTGGTCTTGTTTTGAAGTCCTATATTGTTTCCATTGTTTCCTTGTGTTGGATTTTATTCTATTTTGTTTTGTTTATTTATGTTACATCTAATGGCAGGAGCAGCTATTTCGAAGATAGCAAGATATATTATAGTAGCAATTTTGGATTGATTATTGGCTTGTTTTGAAGTTCCTTTATTGCATTAATTGTTTTGTTTTTATTGTTTCTATTCTATTCTGTTTGATTTTCACTATGTCTGAAGTTATCTGCAGCTATTTGAAGACATAAGAGGCATTATGATAACTATTGTTGATTTTGTAATGTTTTGAAGTCCTGTACCTCTTGCTTTGACTGGTTTTATTCTGTTTTATCCTCTTTAAAATAAAATAAATTTTTAAATGTGATATCTGTACATAATGAAATACTACTTGGCTATAAAGAAGGATAAATTTGAGACATTTGTAGGAAAATGGATTCAACTGGAAAATACAATGTTGAATGAAAGAAGCCAAGCACACTAGCTTAAATACCATATGGTATCTCTCATATGAGTAGGCAAAGTTCAAAGAGAATAAAGGATGGATAGAAGGGACAAATGCAGAAGGAAAGGGGTTGATGAGACTGAGGAAGAAGGAGGGTTGAGGGGAAGGAGAATTAAGAATTAAGATATGTCATGTACAGGAGCCCAGTAATCTCGACAAATGTAAACACTTTGTGTAGTAAACACAAGCTAAATTAATGAAAAAAGAATGCAAATGGGGAAAGGAAACTTGCAGGTTGAGGGACAAGGGTGAGTGCCAAGGGGATTAAAGAAAGAGACAAGCATTACTATGTAATGTGCCTAATCCTCTAGATGAATTAACTGCACACATGTACTATTATCATAGAGCTATATTTTTGCATATATCTATGATATCTTTATTCTACATATAACAACGAACATTTAAAATGAAAAGTGGCTTGTGACTACTTTGTAAAATAGCTGAGGTTCTTTTCTGAGCTCCAGAGATCAGAAATTGATGGGTTTAGCAGGTACTTGTCACACAGCTCTGTGAGGACTGAAATAGTCATTTATGATTCTCAGCACTTAGCAACTTGCTCAGCTCATTCTGACAAATAATATCACAAAACCACATACTCTTCCAGTTGCTTGACAGAATTTCAACTTGAAAGATTTTCTTCAGTGTTGATTTTTTATGTTTCTAGCTAGTGAGAGAAGCAAGACTTATTGTAGCTTGCATGGGTTTGGCAGTTGAGATACTTTTGGATCTAACTAAGGACTTGAGTGATCATAGAAATGAGAATAAAGGAGAAAGATCAGGAGTAATAAAATAGGATAATAACATGGAGATTTCCTGGGAGGTGCTTTGAGCAGTCCTTGGGAAAGTAGGCCACCTCTCCGGTACTGTCTTCCAAGGATAATGACCTGGAAGATGAGGCCAGATGATAAGCTTCTCTAAGCAGTAGCAGTTCTCAAAGTTTTAGTGTGAGATGGGCCCATGTTGTGGGCTGGTTGGTGTGAAGGAAGGTTGGAGCACATTCCTGGTAGTTATTATGCTGAAGAAAAAGAAGAAACAGCAAAAGAGTCATATTACTCTTAGAAAAGTATTCATACCAGTTAAGAAATGCAGTATTCAATTCAATGCTTCATTTACTGGGAGATCAAATTGTTGGAATAGAGTTATAAATTGGAAGAAATGTACTCATAAAAATGTGTGATTGCAGCAAGGAATAGGGATTTCAATGGAACATCAGTAGTCCCACTGGCTTGCCGGCCATGTTCCAAATTCCCCAAAGATCCAGTTGATATATTTCAGCATGAAAGAATCACTCCAGTTAGCCACAGAGCTGAAGACTATGGCTGTACTCCAGGAAAGTCAAAGATCATTGCCTGTAGCAACAGTGAAGGCCAATCATGGGAGAAATTATGGGACACAGAGAGTTGTCCTTATCAATTATTCTCATGTGCACATCATTCTCATCTCATCTAGACCCCTGAATAATTATGATTTTGGTACCTTGATGAACCATCCTGGCTGCCCCAATGCTTTCTTGTAACTCAGTTCACTACCACAGCATGTCCGGCTACTCATTCAGCCTTCTCCCAACTGACATATTAGCACTCAGTATGAACTGCTGTCCTATATTTTAAGCAATGGCACTGAAAAATGAAGAGCCTCTGGCTAGGAATAGAGAAAATAATGTTTGATAGGATCATAGTTTCTAGAGCAAGATTAGGTGCATGTATATTCTTACTAACTGTAGGATAATGTTAAGTTTTATTCAGCCTCGATTTCCTTATCTATAAAACAGAAACTATAATAAGACCACTTACCTATTTAGTTGTTATAAATAATGGAGAGAGTATAATGAATGAGGCAACATGCTGGACGCAGTGTTGAGTACAAAATAATTTTCAAGACATCTTAGCAATTCTTTTTTTTTGACATTCTCCAGTCATCATGGAGGACTAACAACTACTTATCCAGTATGGGATGAGAGATCAGACCTAAAAGACCTAAATACATCTGGGATGCTCAAAACCATGTAAGTTTATCTTTGAACACTCTGTTATGGAACAAAGAGCTAAAAATTGCTAAAATCCTGAATGTCCCACCACCTATAAACATATATCTCATAGGATGCTCATTTTTTCTTTTGAGTTGGTATCTATTAATTCATTGAAAGATAATAGCAACAATTGTTTAGACTTAGATGAATTCATATTTTTGTCTGCCATATTGCTTTCTATACTTAAATTTTAAAATTTATTTAAAAATAACTATTTAAAAATTTAAACTATTTAAAAATAACAAAAATATATATTTTTTTGATTTAGGTACAATTTCATTCTTTTTCTTCCTCACTACTCACGCCTCTTCACATCAAAGTAAAAATTTCTGTGTGTATAATAAATGTACATCTGTTAGGTAACTAAGATATGTGTAACAAAAGGTAAATGGATTTTATAATCAGCCTTACATAAAATTGAATAATTGATGAATAAATGGAGAAAAATCTAACATTTAAATTGTTTTGCTTTTACTAAGTTGTAAATACAATGAGAACTGAATCATAATCCTTAAGTAGATGGCTTTCTTGTGGCCACTTTTATTACTTTTAAAGTGATATAGTATGCAAAAGATTTTTCATTGTCAAACATAAACTTGGTAAAGGTCATACTTCCATATTGTATTGTGTGATCTTGGGTAAGTCACTTAAGCTGTATGAGTCTCAGTTACATCATGAGTTACCTGAAGATGATAAAATTATTTCCCTGATAGGGTTATATTGAAGTTTTCAAGATTTCTCCTGCTATTGATTTTAATTTTCTATCGCTGTGCTTGACAGATATAATTTACATGATGTTTTTAATTTTTCTAGGAAGATACTTAGAAGGGAACAGCAATATATGTCCACCCATGATTATGGCAGCACAATGTATAGTAGCTAAATCTTGGAAACAACTCGCACACCCATCAACCAAGGAATGAATAAAAAAGATATGGTATTTTTCTACAATGAAGTACTACTCAGCCAGAAAGAAGGATAAATCTAAGATTTTTATAGGTAAATGGGTGAAACTTGAGACCATATTCATGAGTTAAATAAATAAGACTCATATATGTGCACATCTTATTGTCTCCCTAGTATAAGAAACTTAAAAGCGTAAATAAGGTCTAATATTTACAATAGATATTGTGAAATGAGAAGAAATTATTCAAAAGGAAAAAATGAACTAGGATAGGTGAAAGAGGAAAAGACAGTAGGGAAAAGGGGACAATGCAAGTCAGTTATACTGTTAGTATCTCTTAGTTCATTAAAAAGAAAAGTTTGTGCTAATATCTATTGGAGAAACTTTTATGCCCATATTTTGTACCCTGAGCAAATACTTCAAAGATACATGTATTAAATATTATTATTCTTGTATGTTATGTTATGTTATGTTATGTTATGTTATGTTATGTTATGTTATGTTATGAAATGAATTATGTTATGAAATATTGCTTCATCTTTTTTTCTATAAAATGAAAATAATACCTATGATTATTTCCATTTTAAATTTGTTAAGACCTCATTGGAGACCTAACACATCCATTCTAGAGAATGTTCTGTTAGCAAGTGAGGGGAACATATATGCTACTGCTGTTGAATAGAAATTATGGAGTTACTTAAAATAAAGTGAATTAGTTCTAATAATATGCCCAGAACAGTTTGAGAGAAAAAAAAAAACATGTTCTTTGCTAATTTAAAATATAATAGTCACACACAAGAGTAAATAATAGTAAGTGATGCCTCATGCAGTACAGTAAGGCAGGCTTGTAAAAGTGAAGATTTAAATCTTCCAAGCTTTCAGACACAAAAGATAGAGCCAGGATGTGTGTGTGTACGTGTGTGCATTTGTGTATGCATGTGTGTGTGTGTGTGTGTGTATGTGTGTGTGTGTGTGTGTATGTGTGTGTGTGTGTATCTTGGCATCTTCTTAAATATAACACATCTAGTTCACACTCCGCTTAGCTACATGAAAAATGTTTACACTTCCTTGAAGATGTTGCTCTTCATATCCCTCTGGCAGCAGATGTAAGAGAATAACATAGTTTATTCTCTGGTTTGCAAGACCAAACCTCCCTCAGCTGCAAGAATGTTGTCCTGAATATATCTGAGGAAATAAATGGTAGACTACTCTCACAAAAACTGTATGGTGTTTGAGAGTTTGAGTTACTGTCTTACAAGTTTCCAAGCACCTAATATTTCTCCTGAAACATTACTGATCTTTCAGAATGTAGTCAGCAGTTTACAAAACTGATGGTGTTCACCAAACACACCTAAATGTGTTTGTTCCATTTTGTTCTATTATCTCCAATTCCAAAGGATAATTACAAGTTTTGGTGGCAACTGAAAATTTTAATTCTGTACAATGGAAGTCACGTTTGTCACTTTAACATATACACACATATACACTTTATGTCATATATATATATATATATATATATATATATATATATATGATAATATGATAATTCTGTGTTTCAATCTCAGTTCTCTTTAATACTTTTTGGAAAAGAGAGTGAGGAAAGTGCTGTTAGCTCTCTTTCTGAAAGTATGTATTAAAACTATCCCAAATCTCAGGAGTTTGTCACCAGTACTTATTTGTCAGGCACTGTCTACGTGTCTTTAATTTTGGATTGATCTCACCTAGGCTTAGTTTAACTTGACTCAATATATGGATTTGATTCATATCTGCTGCATGTCTCTAATGTGTTTGAACCAATAGTAAGGTATATGTAAAGCATGTTCTTCTCATGTCAAAAGTAGGATTGTAACAACATAAGCTCAAAAATGCGAGCTCATGTCAAGGAAGGTGACACATGCTACTCATTATCTGATTTGTTGAAATAAGTCAATGAGTGAGAATACACGTTCTTACCACCATGAGACCATAGACTAAGTTGAAGGCAGGGGATGGCAATGAGCAGGGAGCGAACATTTCCTCAGAAGCACAGGAATAACTACACAAACAAATGAGTAGTTAAACAAGTTAGCTTCAAAAGTAAAAAGTATCAGGATGATGCCTTTCTGGGAATTAATAATGGTTGAATTTTTCTTTAATAGTCATGCACTTAATCTCCTTTGGGACTTTCAGACACTAAATAAGAATATCATATTTCCAAAATTGCCTCCTAACCTCACTCCAAGGACTGGTTCCTCAAAAATCACCCTTGATTTATGCCTCAGTCTATCTAAATCTAAAAGACACTTTCTACTCTTAAAATTTACTTTTCAGCTTCTGAAATTTTGCTACCATTTCTTACACCATAAAGCTGTAATCCAAACAACATAGTCGATTTTGTAGAATCCAGAGCAATTTTTTTCTTTAAATATATAAACTGAGGTGGTAGGAGATAGAGGAACAATAGAAGGAGAGGGAAGTTTGACATAATGAAACACAACATAAGCATGTACGTAAATATCACAGTGGAGTACACTGTAATATGTATATGTGTTTATAATAATACAATGAATGTGTGACTCAAGAAAGTTTCATGACTTATTCATGAATTATAAACTATGATAGATTGTAGAAATTCAAAAGTAAACACTACAGTTACGATACCTGCTATTTGTGAAAGTACAGCTGTGAATGTAAATAACTATTATCTAATACTATATGAAAAATATCATGACAAAGTGGAGTAGGATGTGAATGACCAATAGGAAAAAAGTAATAAGGAACTGTTTAAAAATTATGATACACTGTATAGAAACTATTATTGTCCTTTTATTATTTGCTTGTGAACTTTTGCTTTATTATTCATAACATAAAAAATGTACAGAAAATTGGATTTCTGCCTTTAGGAGGTGATGTGTAGCCAGGTATCTGTCATCTCCACCCTGGAAAGGACGAGGCAGAAAGATCACTGTGAGTTTAAACTAAGGCTATCTACAGGGCCCAACCTGAACTACAAAATAAAATCAAGCCAAACAAAACAAAACAAAACAAAAAGAAAGTAAGTGGTAATATCTAAATTGACATGTAAACAGTTAATGGAGTTAGAAAATGGATGTGTAGAATGTGTGTGTGTGTGTGTGTGTGTGTGTGTGTGTTCATATGTGTTGTGTGTGTGCATATCTGAGGGACTGTTGAATTTCAGAAGCTGTAACACATATATGACAAATTATACCACTGTATAAATAAGTATGAAGATTCTTCAAAATTAAACATAGAGTTGCATACCATTTGATTGAGCTATGCCACTTTGGTATATTTCTGAAAGCAATAAAGACTGCCTACTGTAGTGACATATGAATACCCATCCCTTCACCATACCCAAAAATTGACTTCTGTAATTTTTACCATTCTTCCTTTATTTTGCTCTTGAAATTATTAGTATTTTGAGCTTTTCGTATAACAGAAGCTACATGATATCTAGACTTCTTGTCTGATTTATTTAACATTCTAATCCTAAAATCTATCACTTTTCTAGCAAATGACTCAAATTATTCTTCTTTTTGCATGAGTAATAGTCTATTGTGCATATATAGAACACTGTTTAATCTATTAATCTGTTGATAGACAATTAAGCTTGTATTAGTTACATTTCTCATGGCTGAGACAAAATATCTGACACTCAAAATTAAAGGAAGAAAAGTTTATTTGATTTACAGTTTGTAGAGGTTTCAGTTCGTAGTTGACTGGTTCCAAGGCAGGATGGCATGGCAGAGGGGCACTGAAGAGGAGAAACAGTCCATAGTAAGCAGGCAGCTGTGAGCAAGCAAGGGACCTTAGAAGCTTCTTCCTGCCCCTTTTATATCTGATCTAGGCTGCTGAGATTAGGGTGGTGCCAAACCAATCAGTGGACTGATACAAGTAACCACATACCCTTAATCCCAGCACTCTAGATTCAGCCACCTCTTAAAAGACCCCACCTATTAATGCACGAGGCTTCAGAAGTACATCTAGACACAAGTCACAGCAAGACTGTTTCTGTAACACAGCTATTTTAAATTGAATGGCTATAAACATGGGTAGTCATACATCACAGTAATCTGATGATACCCAGAAGAGGTAGAATTGGGTCAAATGGAATTTCTATTTTTAGTTTCTTGAGGAATCTCCATACCTAATTCCAGACTGATTGTGCTAGTCTACATCCCTACTAACAATATCAATGAGTTCCTTTTAACTACAACCTTGCCAGCATGTGATGTTTTATTGAATCCTTCTTAATAGAGACTTCTACTGGAGTAAGATCCAATCTCAATGTTGTTTTCATTTTTGTTCTCTTTACTGTTAAAAATGCTGAATATTTTCCATGTAGTTTGACTTCTTATTTTGAGACATATATCTTCATTTTAATTGCCCATTTTGGGTGATTTTTTTGTTACTTGGGATCTACTTTTATAATAATATAAAGTTATATAAATTTTTACATAGTCTTGATATTAGTTCTCTATATGAAAAGCATTGTAGCTTGCAGAATTTTTTTTCCCATTCTACAGGTCATTTCTCTAGTCTGCTTTATACTTCACTGTTAAGAGTATTTTATAGTGCTATCATCCCATTTGTTGGTTCTTGATGTTATTTTTTATGCAATTGTGATCCTGTTCAGAAAGTCTTTGCCTATGCCTAAAATTTCCATCAGATTCAGTATTTCTAATTTTATATCCAGGTCTTTGATGAATTTTGATTAGATTTTGATGCCAGGTAAGTCTAGATTCATTCTTCCTCACAAGCCTAACCAGTGTTCCCAGCTCTGTG